>PVKS010032477.1:0-22556 GCA_004027875.1 Aplodontia rufa | reverse complement strand
TCCCAGAGAGCTCAGGGATCTGGGTCTGCAGTACCCAGCTAAACTCTCGCCCCACCTTATTCGTCAGCTAATACGTACACAAAGCTGGACAGCATCCCACTCAAGGTCCGAAAACAAATCTAAGGAAGTTTTCACTAATATTAACTTTGGAGCATTTGTGTTTCTCGCTCCAGAGAAAAAGACTGTGTTTTAGAAGGAAGAATCACAGTAACCAATGACATTAGCTCAGACTCTCACTCGAGCAAATGCCAGTGCACCCTGGTGACTCCACAATGGTGCCATTGGGAACTGAACTACTGGGAAGCAAAGGGCACTGTCAAGATTGCTTGCTGAATTTCTCTAAAAATCCACCAATAATCTCCTAGTCAACATAACTCTTATCATCTGAGAAAGTATGGAGGAATGCCTGTTATCCACTTAAAGGACTACCTGTTAACTATCTAAAATCATGAAAAGGACTGAAAAAGACACACACAACAGTGCTGCTAGGATAATGGGAACATGGGAGATTTTTCTTTTCTTACTCCCCTAAGTTTGGTAATATGTTATTTTCATAGTTTAAAAATAAAATTTCAAATGCAAAATAGCTCCCATCCGCTAATATCTGTGAGAAAACTCTAAAAATCCTTCATTGTCATTTTTATGATTAAAACCATATTAGGCATCCCCCCCAAATGGTAATTAAAGCCATCTGAGAAACTGGGAAAGGATCTTCCTAATATGGAGCTGATTTATCATCTATGAATACTGAAGTCTCTCTTTGTGTTTTGATTTGTACTAACCACCCTGACCACAGACTCCGCCTGCTTCCCAAACTCCAGACTGCTGTCCCTCCAAGCCCTCCAGATTCTCAGCCTTTCAACTCAAAGGCCCACTCAGAAAGGCAGTGCCCCTACCTCCTATTGTCCTCAAGGACCTTATTTTATCATCTTCATTGTTTTCGCCATTATCTGAAACTAGCTTATTTATTTATCTGTTCTGGTTTTCAGAATCTGCCCCCTGCCCTGCCCCCACTGTCCAGGGGCTGTGGGTTGCTGTCCAACAGCCTCCCTTCCCACCACACCTGGAAGAGCAAGTAGGAGGTGCTCCACGAATATCTGCTGAGTTCTGACTCTCAGGTTTTCCTCATTTCCCTTTCTCCTTTGACCCCATGTCCTGCCATAATCAGTTAGCTATCTTATTCCAGGAGTTTCAGAATACTTCATCTAGCAAGATCTTTGAATGTGTGCCTCCCGAGATCCCTTGCCTCCATCCTGATTTAGTTCCTGGGAAACAGCAGGGTTCGAGGTTCAAGATTGCTCCCTCTGGGTGGCTGTGGCTGAGTTAGACTGGGATTTGCTGGTGGTGCTTCTCTGACAACCTGCTTATCGCTGAGCTGATGAACTGCCACTCCACGTAACACATTCCTTCTTCATGACCAAATTATAGCAACAGCCCTCACTCCTCTACACACCCTCCAGTCTGGCTGAGGTCCGAGGAATTGATGGATGAATAACAGAGTCTGAGATCTGACTCTGCTTTGTGTGAAGGTTCTTTAAAAGGGCCGAAGATCCTAACAGGGGACTCTCCAGAAAGGGAAGGCCTGAGGGTGGGGTGGGGAGGGGTTTGGATGAGTGATGACCATCTCAGAAAGCAAGTTTGGAGAAGTCGTCTGGTCTCTGTCAAACAACCCTTGCTTCACTCCTAGGGCTTTAAGGCGGTGAGGGGAACACATGAGCTGTTTCTAGTGGACAGCCTTAATCAGAAAGCAGTTGTAATACAGAAAAAATGCTTTACCTAATCCTATTTTCATGCCCAGTTTCTAGGCAATGCTTAATGCAAACTAGCTCATAAACAGCAGCTAGGTCACCACCAGAAGGAGGGACTGGCAAACAGGGAGCCAAACAAAGAGGACCTTCTACAGGAAAAACATCACTCGGGGGTCACACCACCCCAGTAACATCACACAGGTGTGCAATCTCCAGGAGGACAAAGAGCAGAGGGTTTGTGGACTGCAGACCCAGGAAGGTAAACAGAACTCTCCGGGTGAGTCACAGGGAGGGAAAAATCTTGTCACTATTCACAGGGAGATCAGAATCTCCAGAGGCCCCTGCAGGGACTTCTGCCTGGAATTCTGAAAGTCCATGGCACTCCTGGAGCTCTGCCACTTGACCCTGGGGTACAGGTTGTATCTGTTCTACGTGGGCATGAAGGAGAACCAAAATGACAATCCAAACTGAAAGAACCCAGAGCAGTTAACGACCACTGGGGACAAAGGTGTAGGATCTGCACGCTGACGTACATTTTGCTCCCTTGTATATTGTTTTTCCTGAAAAGAAAAGAATAGTTGGTTATCTGAGGGACGAAATCTAAAGCTTATAAATACCCCTGCCCTTTCCAGATGGGGAAAGTAAACAGCTACCCAGAAGTAGGGGTCAAACTAGGCAAGGGCTGTGACCTTGGGTCTTCTCCCCTTGCCCGTTGGCTCCCTGCTCTAACTGCAATGGCCCCAGCTTTCTAGTGTCAGAAAATCTGCAGCAAAAGGAAAAGTGGGGGTACACTCGCAACTTGGGAAGTTTAAGCAGGAAGATTACAAGTTCAAGGTCAGCCTGGGCAACTTAGCAAGACCCTATAGCCAAAAAAAAAAAAAAAAAAAAATCAAGGATTAGCCATGTAGCTCAATGGTAGAGCATTCCTGCATTAAACTCCCAGTGCAACCAAAAATAAAAATAAAAAAGATAAAATAAAAGCATTGCAAAAAAACAGTCTGCAGCACCAAGGGCAGCTCATACTTCTGTCCAAACTACCCAAGGAGCATCCCTATTTCTTTTTTTTTTTTTTTTCATTTTAATATCATTTTGCTTGGCCAAGCTCTCCAGGCCCACCGCCATGGGTAAAGTTTATATGTAATGGTGGACAAAGGAGTTTGGGATGCTCCCTATCTTGCTTGACCAGGAGCAAAGAAGTAAGAGAGAAACCAGAGAGGCAGGAAGGCTAGAAAGCAGGGTGGCCAACTGCCCCAGTTTGCCCCAGACTTTCTTGGTTCCAAGCACTGAAACTCCCACGTCCCCAGGACACCCTGCAGTCCCAGACAAACTGGGACAATTGCAACAAAAGAGGAGAAAGAAGGATGCAGACATTGCCTCAGCGGAGGGAGGAATCATTAGTCACTCAGCACTCCGCTCCAACAGGGCCCACACTCAGGACACCCTCCGGCAGGGTGTCCCTGCCTACAGCAGCCGTGGGCTAGCAGCTCCACCCTGTCCCTCCACTGAGAGGCTGGCTTCTTATTTTGCATCAAATAAAATTCCAAAGTGCAGCGTTCCTCTGATCTTTCAAACATATATTTAAAGGTAAATAATCAATCAAGGGCCATGACAAGCCAATACTCTCCTGATCTCTAATTCCCACCAACCTCTCGGTAAGTGGGGACATACACACGATGACTCCATCATTAGACACCCTCTATAAAGTCTCGGCCACGGTCCCCCTTCATAGAGCACAGTACGAAGCCATCTCACAGGCTCAGAGAAAAGCATGCCTTCATATTTACTCTAAGCAGCAAGGGTCCTAGGGATGGGAGCCAGTGCCATCCTGATTTGCTAAGCGCTAGAGGATAAGGAGAGTGTGGCCATGGCCCTGAAGCCCCACAGGTAAACAGACACCAGGTTCAAAAGCACTCAGGGGCACCTGGCACTTTCATTCCTGCTTTCTGATTAAAATTTTGTTCAAACTGGAAAATAATTTGAAATAAGAAATAATTCAGGGGAAAAAGTTAACAGATACCCCTGAAACCCACCACTCAGACTTTTTAAATATAAATCTGCTATCCCCACCTTAACTTAAGTTACACTTAAGTGTAAGTGATAAAACCAGAACCCCCTCCGAGAGAGAGGCAAGTCAGAAAGATTTAATAACTTCCCCCAGACCCCCTGGGCCCACTCCAATCCTTACCTTTCTTGCTGCAGGTAGAATGCTCTTCTCTCGCTGGGCACTTTTAAATCACTTGAAACAACTCCTAATTGGATGCTTAAAATGGGAACTAAGGCCCTAGAGTTCAGGACTCAGACTTTGCTGCCACTCTGTGCTAACAGGTGCCATGTATTTGGGGGCAAAACAAAGGCTTCCAATCAGAGAATGCCCCAAAAGCATTATTATTATTTTAAAGCAATTGTTTCCCACTGATGTGTGGAAATAAAGTTAAAAGGCATAACCAACACTGTCAAGTGGATCAGAGGGAACTGGCGGTGAACAAGTTCAGTACAACGGAGTGTTTGTTTCCATCTTGAAACTCTTTCAAATTCTCACTGATTCCATTTGCTTGAGAGAGCACCCTGGGTCAGCGAAACTGGATTACCCCTTCCCAACTTGCTAGGTAGTTGTGTCCTGCTGAGATTCCCTCCCTCCCCATGCAGGCCTCCTGTAAGGGAGCTAGTTTCAAAGTAGATGTCCCCTTAATCACAAAGCTGTCCATCCCACCCCAGTGGCTTTCTGGCTGCCATCTCACTCTCTGATCCCCACCTCTGCCTTCCACCCTTCCGGCCCTGGAAATCCATACACAGAAGCCAAGGCCCAGCCAGCCACCAACGCACCATATTCAAACAGCACAAAATGACAATAGTCATTTTATTAATACAAAGTTAGTCCATTCAGACAGGTGGAACATTTCCCAAGGGGCTAGATGAATCTGTGCCGCTTTTGGGGAAGTAGCGCTGTTCAATGAAGTCAGGGTTGAAGAGCTGCTTTTAGAGATAACAGCTTCTCCTTTTGTTAGACACGGGCTGTTCTAAAAGCAGTGTGCTTGGCTTTTACCCATTTTTACAGTCCTCCAAATGCTTTGTCTGCTTTTCTTCCTGGCCCTCCACCCCACTCTGATCCAGACAGATGTAATGATGGAGAGTTCCCTGAACAGACAGTGCTAACTACACCTCCCTGCCTTGGACACAAGAGTCCTATGGCCTGGAACTGTTTCCCTCCTTCACCCGGAAAAGTCCTACTCCTACTTCACAACCCATTCTCTTTCCACTCACTCAGGAAATCATGTCACCGGGCACTCAAAGTCCACCTAGACTCCTTCGTTCTCTATTGAGTTATCACTCACTTTGTGCATCTTTTACCTATTTTCTCCTCTTCAAAGACGTGACCCCAGGAGATACACGACAATGCTTAGACACAGAAGAAACCAAATAAATGGTAAATGGACAAGTGACATGAGCCAATTGCGTTCCCTGCTGTCAGTGCTACATCCTGACCATCCACAGAGCTGCCGAGTTATGCAACCCGGAGTCACCTGTCACACACTGAAATCTCCATTCCACCCTGACTACTTTCAACCAGAAAATATGTAGTAACTACAACCCAAACAATCAGACCAGTCCCTCAACCAGTAAAGAACCCTTAAGCTCAAGAGAAGATGGATAATTTCTCCATCTTAAGAAAATGAAGACTATTTTGATAAGTCAAATTATTCCTACTCCATCCATTTAATTTTCATAAGTGGTTTTCAAAGGACAAACCTGGAAGAAAGATGACTAGGGTGAGCTGGGTATGGTGGTGCACGCCTGTAATCCCAGTGGCTCAGGAGGCTAAGGAAGGAGGATCACAAGTTCAAAGCCAGCCTCAGTAACTTAGGAAGGCCCTAAGCAACTTATCAAGACCCTGTCTCAAAATTAAAAAAAAAATAAAACAGGCTGGGGATGTGGCTACATGGTTAAGCATCCCTGGGTTCAATTCCTGGTACCATAAAAATTTTTTTAAAAATTTAAAAAAAGGACAACTGGGCATGTGACACACGGGAGATGCAGAGTTGTTTACCTCTTTCCTAATCAATCAATAAGCAAAACTAATCAATCATCAATAAGGTACTAATCAATCAATAAGCAAAACATTTCAAATGAGCTCTTCCTAATTCTTGTCGCAACACAGGGTAGAAGACTGTTGGTCCTAAGGGAATGACACCCACCCAGCAGAACCCCCTCCCAGAAGGTGGGAGCATCACCTCTGGCTCAGCCGACCCACTGCAGTCCTGAAGATTCATTCAACTGACAGTCACTTCCGAGTTTTCTCCTAAATCTGGGTTCTCACTACACCTAACCTCCACGGTTCATGGGGGAAACAGATGGATCTCTGACCTCTCCTCTCCCTTCTTTGCTCGTGCAATTCCCTGAGATCAAGCCTCAATGGGAAGAGGGTAAAGTTGATAGACCAGAAGAAGATGAGAAAGGTCTGTGACACATGAGGCACAGCAGACCAAGGCTGCGAGTCAGACTTACTGGTCTTGCACAAGATAGCCCTCTGAGTTAAAATTCATGTTTAAAATAAGTCTTTTGAAGTTTGAGAGTTAAAGACAAATCACTGATACCCTAAAGCCAGTGTCTGGGGGAAGTGATGGAATTTCTATTCTCTCAAAACGATCAGAAAATAAAACTTCAGCTACTTCAGACACTCCCAGTAGCTTGAGATCATCACGATGGATAAAGAGTTTAAAATAGCTTTATTTGCAGGCTCACTTGCCATCTCCGCATCTGCAGCTATGCAAGGTTGAAATGTCCCAAGTGCCCCAGTGAGTGAGGGAGGAGCCCAATGGCTCATGTCAACCCTCCCAAACCAAAGGGAATCCAGCCGCCCACCCCGGGTCAGAGCCACGTAAGCAGCCTCCAGCGGAGTTACCCAGCTGACATTCCCCCACGCTGCTCGTCCACTGCCCAGAGAAGGGTGAGCACACCTGGTCAGGGAGGCCCGTGGGGTCAGGGTTGGGTCCCTGGCATCAGCCCTTTGCAACTTGAGATCTGGCTGCCACAGCAGGGATGTGAGAACCCAGGCATCTTTCTTGGCCTTCAGAATGCCATGTGTGTCAGTCAGCCTTCTGCTGCTATGAACAAAAATGCCTGTGGTAACCTTTGAAGAGGAAGATCTATTGTGGCTTCAGGTTTCAGAGGTGTCAGTGAAAGGCTCCAGGCCTTGTTACTTTTGAGCCTGTGGCAAGGCAGACATTGCAGGAGTGATTGGCAGAGCAAACTATGGTGGCCATGAAGCAGAAAGAGGGAGATGAAGGGGCCAAGGTCCCAGCTTTCCCTTCAAGGTCATGTCCCCAGTGACCTAACTTCCTTCCAGTAGCCCCCACCTCCTGCTCCACAGGCTGGTGACTAAGCCTTTTGTAATATGGTCCTTTCGGGACATTTAAGATCCAAACCATAACACTAAGTCTTAGAATATAATTTGTTTAAAGGGTTAAAGAGCAGACCTGAGGGGAGGTGGGACTATGGGCAGCAAAGGACCAGAAGTGACTTGTCCTTGAATCATTGAAGCCTACAGAAGCTCCTCCCATTTAAAGGTCTACTCTGCTCTTTGATTTTGGGATGGCTTTTTTAGTTGCTGTGGCCAAAAGAAAGGTAGAAAGGGCACTATTCAAGTTCTGAAGCTGGACCTCAAAAGTCCTCTGCATTTCTAATCTTTCTCTTAGGAGCGTGAGCTGCCATGTGGCTAATCTGTTGGATGGTGAGGGGCCCAGGGTGCAACTTCCCGGATCCCTTCTTCTGGCACCCCAGATCACCAGCCAACCTATAGGAGCAGAGCAGGCTGCTCCCCAGCAGCTGACCACAGACGCATGCATAAGCCCAGGTGAGACCAGCAAGCTGTTCACCTGAGCCCAGTCCAGATTTTTGGTCCATAAATTGTGGGCTGAATCAACTGCTGTTATTTTAAGCTCCTATGTTGTATCATAGTTGGTCACACAGCAAAAAAGTCACATGGCACCCTCAAAAATTTTTTCAGAAGAGATGTTCCGATGGCATTCAACTCTTCCAAGACGGTGAACCAGAGCAATGCTTTCTCAAACATGCCACAAGCTGGGGTGAAGGAAACTGGGATGAAAATCAAAGGGATAAGAGACCAATTAAATGATCCTAGGCACACTGCATCCTCTGCCATCCAGTGAGGAAAGTGAGTACTATATTCAGAAAATTTAAATTATTTTATTTCTGGCTTACCAGTAAAACAGAAAACTGAATGGTTAATGCTTACCTTGATAACTGATCACCTCCACTCTCCCTGTTTCTCTGAGGTCTACTCTGACACGTTCCCTTGTCCTCGTTTTTATAGTTCCCATTACTTCACATTCCCATTATAATTCTCTAACAAAAACAACTGTACCCACGGTAACCTCCACTTCCGGAGGCCTTTTACTAGGTGCTTTTAACATCTAGTAAAAAGTATAGTTCAAATTATATTGTGAATTCTCACCACTACCCCCATTAGATAAATATGATTAAACCCATTTTATAGAGCAGTAAACTGAGAACCACAGAGGTTTCCCAAGGTAGTATAGCTTGTATGTGCTGGATCCAGAAGTTAAACCACCATCTGTCTGCTCACACAGTTCATGATTTTTCGATTATGTAACACTGCCTTTAAGGAATAATAAGTGCTGAGCTCATAACATAGACTTTTCATGAGAATGCAAGCTGGAAATACAATGAGTACAAATAAATACCAAAATAGACCCACATATATGTGTACACACACACACAAACACACACAAGCATATGGGTGGGAAGAGAATTAAAAAAGAAGAAAGAAATTGCAAACTGAGATTCTGCCGATGGTTGGAATTTTATTGACTCTGGCTACAGCCTTGTCAAGACTTGCCGAAACCTGGAAAGAGAACCAGGAATCTCTAAGTTAGGATTTGAGATGCATTAGCCTGGAAGTATAAAATAAGAGATATCATTGGACCAATTACCTCTGGACCTATGAAGGCATCGAAGGTGAGCATCCGAATTCAGCCCAAGCATGCATTTTGTGGACGCTTTGTTACTACGAAAGGAAAGCAAAGCATCTTTGACTTAAATTAATACATAAATATAATCTTCATAAATATTTATCATTTTTTTAAACTTAAAAGGAGATTACTCCTTTTACTCAAAAAGAAAGATGGCTTCGAAAATAAACCTATTGTTTGGTTAAAAAAAAAACAACAACATATTGTTAATTAAATGTTTATATGCTGCATTAAATCCATTTCCTTCCTCCCAGTTATAAGTTGGAGAGGATAGATGAGAATTTAAAATTTTTTCATTTGGCCCCAGTCTTCTCCATTTAAATTAAATTAGTTCAGTTCCTTGAGATCAGGCCAGCGCATAATTATGCAGCAGTTTGGGGGAAAGCGCGTAAGTATTTTGAATTAGAACCCGGGAAGAACGCCATGGGGACTCACGCCCACCAAAGCCTAGGCACAGGCTGAGTCAGACCCTCTGCGATTGAGTCAGCTGTCACTCCTGCACCCCCGGGGCTGGGCTTGGAAGGACTCAGTCTTTCCCCCGAGCCAGGCCTTCCTGAGGTGGCCTTCTTCCCACCTTCTCAGGACAGGCTTGGAACTCCCCAGTCCCAAGGCCTCAGCTCTGCTGCCCTCTGGAGCCCAGGCTGCCATGACTTCATTACTCTTCCTTCTCTACACCAGGCAGTCCTCTCCCTTTCTTTTGGGGGCCTGTGGCCCTTGAGAAAGGAAGCTTCATTCCTGGTTTCTGTTTTTTTTTACTTTGGGGATGAGGTCTTGTCACAATGCCCAAGCTGGCCTGGAACTCCTGGTCTCAAGAGAGACCTCCAGCCTCAGCCTCCCAGTAACTTGAGACTTAGGCAGTCCACTGGGCCAGGTTTGAAGCTTTTGGGGACGTTTCTTCTTTCTTTTGGGGGGTGCTGCAGATGGAACCCAGGGCCTTGCACAACTAGGAAAGTGGTCTACCACTGAGTGGCAGCCTTGACTGCTGAACTCTTAAAGCTTTTCCTCCTCTTGTCCAGGGCCACACCTTAGCCCCTGGATCATCACCCTGGCTACCCATGTTCATGCTGTCCTTGGAAATTGTCAGGCTCTTCCTCTGTTGCTTCCTGAAAGACCCCAGGCCTCCAGCACACTGACCAGGTCTCCCTCACCTGAGCTTGTGAGCCATGCCATCCTCACACCCCCACGGCTCCATGTCCATGTGCCTACCTTTGCCTTTCCTGAACCACGTGGCGTCTCTCTTAGGAACCACTGCTCTTTTGTGACCTATGAACCTTAAAACCCACGAACTCTAGCCCTCTAGCCCTCCATTCTTCTGCTCACCCATCTATCACCCCACCCAAAGTCAAGCTCAGAGTCAGAGGATCAGTGAATGCTCACACTGAAAAGGGCCTTGTAGTTTTTAAATTCAAAAACAGAAATGCAAGCTAGGTGTAGAGGCTCACACCTGATCCCAGCAGTTCAGGAGGCTGAGGGAGGAGGATCTCAAGTTTAAAGCCAGCCTCAGCAACTCAGCAAGACCCTCTCTCTCAAAAACAAACAAACAAACAAATAAATAAATGAAAAACCAGGAACCCTAAACTCATTAAGTCACTTGGACCAGAGCTGAGCAACTCTGATTTGTACAGCCATGGTCCCACTGACCATCTCACTACTCGCTGATGGTCACAGGGCTCTAACTTCGGGACTATTCCCTTTATATATTTGAAGACAGTCACACAGAAGGCCTTGGAATGTTTCTTCTCAGATCTGGTCCTTCTTTTACTCAAAATCTCGACTTGCTGTAGGATGATCAGTTGGTCTCTGGGCCTCCTGCTTCTGCCTTTCCACCCTGGGTCTTCTCCTGGACCGGTTCCCTGCCCCACCTGGCTTGCCAAGCTCCACACCGTTGCACACACCCTCCCTTGGGAAGACTGCACCCCATCCTCACCAGCCTGGAAGCCAGAACCTTCCCGCATCCCCTACCTGGGCCAACCTCTCCCACCCCATCAAGATTTACTGCTCTCCAAGATATGAACCACTCCTAAGAAATTACCTATTTTTCTGTTTGTTTCCTGTCTCCCTCACTACATGCCCGCTCTGTGGGGGCCGAACATTTGTCTGTTTGATTCACTGCCTTAAGCCGAGGACTCAGAGCAGAAAACCTGGCACAAAGCAGATAGTGTGTAAATATTCATTCAGGAGATGAACTCCTTCCCTCTTCACACCCCGACCCCATCACTCACGTATGCACCGCATTTCCGGCACACTCAGGTTTCCTAACAGCAAGGTATCATGAACATGGATGCCGACATCTGGGCAGTGCCTCTGGTCCTCTGGTCCTCTGCTCTTCTTCTTGAAGATGTCTCCTGCTTTATCTCACTCAGACCAGCTCTCGGCTTCATTTCCTTTTCTGATCCCAACCTACTCCTGTGAAAGACTGGCCTGTGTCTAACAATCCATACGACTTTCACAGATGCCCTAGGATAAACATCAGCTCTTCTGCCCTCTGGATATTCCATTTTGTATCCTGATCTTATCAGAAATCCTTCCAGTTAGTTCCTGGTGTCACTACCACCACCCACCTCTGCTGTCTTTGTTTCACTGTTCATGATTTTTTTTTAAGTAGACAGGTTTTAGATTTTCTTCTAACTTCACCCTTCACAAACCATATTTATACTATGGAGTTTGTCCAATTTCTCCCCTGGTCCTCTTGAAATTCTTCTCCTCAAATTGCTGACACAGGGATAATTATGTCCAGGTATTACTTGATTTGTTTTTATAAATTTAAAATGGAAATGGTCATTACCCTTTGTTTTGGTGTGTTTTTTTTAAACCTAACTTTTGTTCATTGTTTAGGACAATATCTGGCATATCTGTTCAAGAAAGAAAGGAAGTATAAGAACTATCAAGTGATGGCAACATCAAAGCAAAAATTCATGATGATCTCTTTTCAGCAGAAATAAATTCATAGCAGGCCTAATTAGTACCTCCTAGCCCCTAAAATTTCCATGTTAAAGAAATGGTCACTTATTCACCAGCAAGCCTCTGTCCCAGAACACACCTGCTACCCAATCAGTCACGTACTCCACAGGGGAACGTTTTCCTCTTGTTCGTCCTTCTGCACACTCAGACACGGAAGCTTCTGGGTCCACTGACTCATCAGATGCAAGAATTTTAAGCCATCCAGTAAAACCAGGGCACTCAAGGTAAAGGCTGTCCTTGTGCCCACTGCAACCCCACAGGGAGGGGTAGGAGAGGGGTAGGAGCCCTATGCAAGGAAGTCAGATACTGAATTATCTGGACACACAGACAGCTTCCAACTTCCTCAAATTCTACCTTTTATCAGATTACAGCAGTGACTACAATGAACTAGCTCCACACAGAGATGCTCCAGTCAGGGAAACGAGACGGCTGAGCCCAGTGCCCACGCGCAAAAGCAGCTACCTCCAAACCAGACTGAGGTCCAGGCCGCAGCGGCGAACAACGCCATGACTGGTGGCCGCTCCTTCAGCTAACTGACAGCTTCCTGATAAAGAAAAATCCATCCTGCCCTCCTCTGTCTTTCAAACACAGCACACACACACCTGCACAACGTGTTTATACTTACAGCAGGAAGTTGGGGGGAGGAGGAAGCCAAACCAAGAAATACATGGAATTTTGCTAATTTAAGCATTTGATTTTTCCCCATCAAACAATTAAATCAAATCAAGGGCAAAAACTCTGATTTGGAGGCTTGGAACCTACATCTGTAATAGTAGAATATTAACATTAAACTGTTAAGAGAATCCGCAGGTGATCAGGCTACTGGTTCTCCTGGTATATTTCCTTACACTGCCTGAAGCAGTGATTGAGCTGTCTTAGAGAAGTGGCCATGACCCATCTTCATGACAAGGACCCAGGACCAGGATGCCCTGGGTTACCAGCTGAACACACAACTATCTACAAAGCTCTGGCACAAACCCCAGGCTCTAATCTATTATTAAGTGCACTGACCAAGGCGATTTCCCCTTAAAATCTCCCTCCACTTAAAACAGTTTGATTCTAATCTAATGGAGGAGCAAAATAAAAATGCTGCTATGTATGCTCAGATGGTCAGTAGGGAGATAAATCTAGCCTCCTTATCTGGTGCAGAAATTCTTAAATGCTGGGGTGTGTCAGAAGCCCTTAAAGAGTTTGCAAAATCACCTAAGCCATGTCTAACCCCTAAAGTCCCTAATTCAGTGGTCTGTGGTGGGGCCCAGGAAGTGGTCTTCCCGACTAGTCCTCAGGTGCCAACGCTGATGTGTGGGGCACCTGTGAAGAACCACTGGTCTCCAAGGGAGGGGTGTAATGTTGATGGACGGGCTCAGGTGTGTCCGGGCTAGGAAAGGGACCAAGACGGGGAGCCAAAGACGATGGAGACCAGAGAAAGAAGTGCAAATGTCAGGAAATTCTTCTAGAAAGTGAGAAAATACGGCCAGTTGCATCTTCTTACATCCGAATGCATGTTACTGTATCATCTATAAAATGGATTATATGCTATTTTGATTACACAGCTTGCTTAAATAACTTAAACACTGTGCCCTAGAAGGTTGAATGGTAATATAATGCTCTTTCAGAAAGCTGGTAGAAGCAAAGGCAAATTTGATCAACAAAGAAATACACAGACACAGTTAGTGCTCCCGGCAAAGGAGGGGCCCACCCCTGATGTTGAATGCTGGTATTTAAGAAGCATACGTTAATTCTACTCCCGGGTAGAGAGCAGAGGGAAAACTTAGAACAAGTGAACCTTTTGCAGAGCAGGAGAAAATGGCCTCACTTTGCGCTACAGAAAGTTGAACTGGCAGACCAACAAACAATAATGTATTTTGCCTGCGTTTCACGGCTCTAGAATAAAAATTAATAAATATAAGGAAATTATAAAAAGAAAAACTGAGACAGGCACAGTAGCACATGCCTGAAATCTTAATGACGTGCGAGGCTAAAGCAGGAACATAGCAAGTTCAAGGCCATCCTGGGCAACTTAGTAAGACCCTATCTCAAAATAAAAAGGGCTAGGGATGTGGCTCAGTGGTAAAGTACTCCTGTGTTCAACCCCCATAACCACAAAAATAAAAATAAAAGTGGGAGGGAGAAAGAAAGACGTATGTCATATGGGAGTTGAGAGCTCATGAGAGCCCCCTGCTCTCATGTCTTATCCACCTGGTGTTAGGAAGGAGGATCCAATTCATGTCTCTGCCCCCACCTAACACAGATAAGCAGGAGGGACCTCAAGGTAACACCCACATCACATATGGATTCCAAGTATCTAGGAAGGGGGGCATAGAAAGGGAGGTTACGGCTGTGTCCCTCCAGAACTCATACTGAAGCCCTAATCACCAATGGGAAAGCACCTCTGAGTGGCAACTAATGAAGTCATGAAGGAAGGGTCCCCGGGGGATCAGTGCACTTACAAAAAGAGACCAGAGATAGCATGAGCTCTCTCCCTTTCTCTCACAATCTCTCTGCCAAATGAGGACAAAGCAGGGAGGCAGCCATCTGTAAGTCAGGAAGTGGCCCTCACGGGAGCCCTGCCATTCTGGCATCTGGACCTCAGACGTTCAGCCTCCAGCTGCTGCTCCATCCACCTGGTCTGTGGTGCTCTGCTACAGCACCCTGAGCACACATTTGCCCAACTGGGTCCTCCTCCTGACCTTGAAGGCGCTGTTATGGGAGGCAGAAGCCCACTCTGGCATGGATTTAGGCTGCGGCATTTGGATAGCACCCAAGGGTCAAGCTGCTTCCCTGCTTAGCCTCAGTCTCTTCATCTATAAAATGGGGCCAAAAGGGCACCTAACTCAAGGAGCTGATTGTGAATAAAACAATTCACGAAAGCTCCTTACTGAACAAGAACAGACTACATAATAGAATCTTCAGTTAAATTATCCAAAGCCTAAAGAATAAACTGACTTTTGTTTTAGAAAAATTCTTTTTCTCCCATTCCCTTAAATAAAAAAAAAAAATAGAGAAGCAATTTTAGAAAGAGAGTACCTGCCAAAAACCACAGAAATTGGAGTCGATCCACACATCACATCTTTTAAGGGGAGGGCAGGGTGCCGCCCTCTCCACCAGTTTCTTATAAACAGTTTCTTAACTTTACATTCAGAGAAAAATACTTGCAAGGAAGAAACAGCAACTGTAAGAAAGAAAAATGAGCTTTCCCCTCTGAGATCCCGGGAGCACAGTGGGGCAATGAGGGGCAGGGAGTCTCCAGAACAGATCCTCCTTTCGGCAAGGGTCTGGCGGGCCTCTGCCCTCCCGCAGCAAGTCTGGAGGCCTGGGGGCAGCCCAGAAGAGCACATTCCACAGGGCTGGAGGGTGGGCGAGGGGCCAGCAGCCGTTAGTTAAACACCACTTCGGTGTCCTCCAGCAAGAAAGAATGTCTGGAACCAACAGCATGCGCCTTGTTCTAAGAACAGCTTTCCCCTGCAGCTACTCCTCCAGCGCGCAGAGGAACCCATAGACACGTCCCAATCACCTTGTGACAGTGTGCCCCCGGTGACAGCGCAGGGATGCAGACACTTTTCAAAAGCCTGCAGGACGGCATGCTTGGACCTCCGATGAACCGAGTCCCCGGGTTAAGTTAGCCAAAATTCTGAGAGCTAGACTCCAATTAAAAAAGAAGATGATGAACTCTACACAGAGCTTAAAGTTGCCCGCTCAGACTTTGAGTGACGCTAAAAAAAATAAAAATAAAAATAAAAAAAATTCTGGAGGGCAGGTAAGTGGCTATGAAGGACATAAGGGGAGCTGCAGGTACCGCAGGACTCACTGTGTGCCAACACTGTGAGGTGTCAGTGCCCACAGCATCAAGTCCTTATGTGGTGATCCCTCGACCACACATCACTTTATCACATGTTCTTACTTTCATCTTGGACCTCCGGATAGTCACAAAAAGCCATAATGTTCCTAATATCTATTCTGACTCTTTTCACCTTTCTAAAATTGTTCATTAGAAAGTTAAGTCACCTGGGTGTGGTGGCACATGTTTGTAATCCCACCAGCTTGGGAGGCTGAGGCAGGAGGATCCTAAGTTTAAAGTCAGCCTCAGCAACTTAGTAAGGCCCCAGGCAACTTAGCCAGAACCTGCCTCAAAATAAAATAATAATAATAATAATAATTTTAAAAGGGCTGGGGAAGTAATTTAGTGGTGAAGTGCCCCTGGTTTTAATCCCTGGTACAAAAAAAGAAACAAAGAAAGAAAGTCAACCTATTCCAAAGAGTAAAAACAGGGAAAACCTAAAATTATAAGAATTGAATATGAGTTAAGAAACTATAAAACATAAACATGATGACTAATACACAGCCGTTAAAAAGTGAAATAGGAAAAATGTCTATTACTGAATATAAAGGATGTAATAGTTCCATTAAGATTATAAATCACAGCTATGTCCAAGAAAGACTCATAGAAAAATTTCTACCTACTAATGCTGAAGAAATTCATAGTAGCTGAGGAGGAGATAATGAATTTTTGAGAAGTTTTTTTTTTCAGTTTTGTAATGAGGTAATGCTCTCTTTGTGATGAGCAATAATAACACTATTGCTTTTTTATTTAAGCAATTACACTGCTGCTTCTTGATAAGAAAAAGGAAAACAATAAACTTAGAAAAAGGATGATTTTTAACTCCTACATGTCTAAGAGAACTAAACACCAAGATGTCCATAAAATTCATTGATAAACACACTGCAAACCAACACAAGGGGCATTTCCATACAAGTGAGTACCCAGATGGACATCCTGGTAAGGGAATCCTGTCCGACTTGAGAAATGTCCCCAAATCACAGCATGGGGAAGAAGCTTCAGTGCCTCTTTGAAAATATGTAGGCTTGACCAAAAAATTCTTTCTCATTTTCCAAAAGTCAGACCAGAAAATTAAAGAACTAGGGTAGTACAAAAAACCAAAAGGGTCTGAAATCCCCCAACTAATAACGGCCTTCATCCTGGAGATCCTATTCCAACTCATCCAGAAGCTCACAGAGAGCTCATGAGTTCTTTTTTTTCCCTTTTCTTTTCTTTTCTTTTTTTTTTAAGAGAGGAACAGTGAGAGAGAGAGAGAGAAAGAAAGAGAGAGAGAAAGAGAAAATCAACTTTATTTTAGTTTTTTATGTGGCTTTCCTTGCTCCAACACTTCGTTGTGTACGTGGCGCTGGGGTTCGAACTCAGGTCCTTGTGCATGCCAGGCAAGCACCATAACTGCTAACCCACTGCTCCAGCCCAAGCTCAGGAACTTTTAAGAAACAGGTTCAATATGCAGCACTGCAAGCCCACAGTTTCCTAGACAGGACGCCCTGGTATCTACTCAGCAGAGTGGAAATCCACACGCTCTCGGGAGCTAGAAGAGCCAGGTCTAAAGTAAGTTATAGTCCGCTGTGGTCCTCAGAGGGTGCAGGCAGCTAACGATAACCAGAGATGTCCTGAAGTCAACAGAGTAGCAGCACGGGGACACATCTGCCCAGAGAGTCCCTGTGATGGATTTGAGAGCCCAGAGCCTAATGAGCCGAAACATGAGAAAGGCAAAGAGGGATCTCAGCCACCTTTACCATTCTATCAAGGGACCGCGAGAGAGAGAAAGCAGGCATCAATTTTATTTAGCTTTTCATTTGGCCTTCATTTCTCCTTGCACACGTGGTGCTGGGATTTGAACTCACATTCTTACACAAGTGGGGCAAGTGACGTAACTGCTGGGGCCACTGCTCCAGCCCCACTACCATTGAATCTTAAAACCCTCCTCTTAAAAACTGACCTTCATTGTGTAATTAATTATCTGTATAGAGCTTCTAATTAATGACTCCTCAATCTGTATTCAAAAATGAATTAAATCAAAAGATTACTGTGGAAGTTTTCATCAGACTTCTAACAAACTAAAAACTTTCTATGAGTTGGCATTACAACATTCGGGAAAGCATCTCAAACCTACTGGTTGCTATCACTGAATTGTGCTGGGGCGAGGCAGGAGCCCGCTGGGAATGAAAATGATGAAAGGCACTTCATATTAGAGGCAGAAATGTTCATATAATGAAATTCGAAATAAAAGAAACAATGCCTAGCATCTGCTTTAGAAAAAAATTAGTCTTCTTGTGGAAGGAAAAAAAATATGTCTGTCTTGCCTATCTTTCATTTAGACAAAAATTTTCTGAGAGCTGGGTACTTGGTACAGTGATGATGAACAGCACAGAGTTCCAGTGCTCTATGGGCACAGAAACTAACGTGAGAGTTGATGTCAATCAGATCATCAAAATAACGAACCAGAAACATGGCGTGCTAGAATCCCTCTGAAATAAGGGAAGCCAGATCTCTAAAAGCAGAGTTTGCTTAAGGCTTGAGCTGGATCTGAAAGCTAAGCATCAGTTAACTGGTCAAAGGGAAGAAGGGAGGAAGAGAGTTCCAGACAGAGGAATGGTGTGTGCAAAGGCCCCAGGGCAGGAAGAATACATTTAAAGAGCTATTAACAGGGGCTCTTAGGACTGGAGTACAGATTGCCAGGAAGAGCTATAAAGAGGTCAAAGCTGTAGACCTTATTAGGGACTGTGTTTTACCATAACAATGTTAGAATTCTACTAAACGGTATAAGGAATGACAATGACATAATCAGATCTACATTTTGAAAAGATTTCTTCTAAATTCGAGAGAGCGAGAAAGGAGAGAGAGGACAGAACACATGTGAGAAGAGCTGTTAATGGGCTATTCCAGCCCTGGCAAAAGATGAGGTTGCCCTACTGAGGGGATCAAGGAAAGGGAGAGAAACGGATGGAGTTCAGGCATTTAGGAAGGAAGGTCCCTAGGACTGAGCAGCAAACTGGATAAGAGGTGTCAAGGACTGTGCTAGGTGCATGACCTGCCCAAGTGGACAGCTGGCTGCACCATTCACTAAGACAGGAACAAGTCCGGAACACAGCCTGGGGGGCAAAACAACTCCAGCTCAGACAGAGTTGGTGGAGGAAACCTGGAGACAGCCCCGGAGGAGAGACTAGCTGGCACCTGGACAACCAGGTCTTAGACATCCAGGGTAAAGGCATAAATTAGGTGCCCGTTATAATATAGATCACAACTGAAGTGACAGAAGTTGCCCAAGGAAAGGTTACAGAGTGAACAGAGATGTCAGGGGGCTGGAGCAGTGGCTCAGCGGTTAGGGCGCTTGCCTGGCAGGCAAGAGGACGCGGGTTCCAACCCCAGCACCACGTACAGAAGGAAGTGTCAGAGCAACTACAGCCACGTGAAAAACTAAATACAACTGATTCTCTTTCTCTTACTGTCCCTCTCTCTCTTCATAAAAGAAAGAGAGAGGGGCTGGAGCAGTGGCTTGGCGGTTTCAGCACTTGGTGGCAAGCACGAGGACCCCAGCACCACGTACACAATTAAGTGTCAGAGCAACGAAAGCCATGTGAAAAACTCAATAAAAATTGATTCTCTCTGTCCCCCTCTCTCACTGTCCTTCTCTCTTAAAAAAAAAAAAAAAGAAAAAATTAAAAAGAGAGAGATGGCAGTTCAGCATGGAGCGCTGAGATACGCAGACCTTTCAGGAGAAAATATCTATGCATCTGTTTTATAAACTGTAAAGCACTAAAAAAAATGGTTACACTAAAAGCTGAAAGGGCGTGGAGACTAATATTTTTCAGTATTATCAGGTGTAGACAACGATAAAGGAAGTTAGAGATTAAGCTCAGTGAGGCCATTAGTTGTAGAGAACTCAGCAAGAGTTTAATCCATATCAAAGCCCCAGAAAGTCCAGGAGGACAGACCGAGTTCTCTGTGAGCTCCCAAGAGGCTCCTGGAAGGGGGCTTAGAATTACTCATAATCAGCACAGGATTTCTTTTCCAGAACCCACAAATGAGCCCCATACTTAGCTCCGCAGCAAGCTGGCTGCAGCTTGGGCCTGGCTGACACACTGCAGCCTCACATCTGCAGGACTTGGGCCCCTTCTCCTTCCCTTAAAGGGCCTTTGTCACTTGTTCCCCCGCCTTGCAGTCAGGACAGAGGGCCTTTGCTTCTATGCCCTGTCAAAGCAGAATGGAGTCCAAGGAGCCAGAAAATTGGAAGGAGACTTCATGTGGCACATTTCAGGGAAGGGCCAGGACCCTGGATCCTGAGAACACACAAGCGGCACCCCCACCCTTCTCGTTGAAACGCGTCCCTGTCCAGAGCTTCAACACGCAATTTTTAAAAGCAGGAAAAAGAGAGGCAATCAAGCTCTGCTTCAGACAGCTTTTCTTCTTGTCTTAGGAAAACCATATTAAACAGTTCTCATTTGCTGGAGTTAAAAGCGGTTTCATTCTCAATACAGTGACCTTAGAATCATCTCCCCAGCTGCACAAATCAAGTGCAATTCAGCACAGGCCCCTGGGAAGGACACTGAGTGGGCGGCTGGGCCAGATGACCCTTGGTGGTTCCTCCTCTCCGTGATTCTATTCCCACCAGATGCTCTGCAGCTGTCTTCCACAGTTAAGGATTCAGCATCCTTCAAAAACATCTACTTTCCCTATACTACTAGTAAGTGAATTAATAGCACTCAGAACTCTGATGGATCAAGTTCAACGTGGATTAATCGGTCAAGAGTCTGTTGTTCCCCACTTTCTCTCTGGGGCCTTCTTGGGTTTCTTTCCTAACTAACTATGTGGCCACCCAGACGCTGGATACATGCTAAGACCTGCTGAAGCAACATCTTTCCCACAGGACTGATGAGTCTTCCCACTCATCCCAACCTGGGCTAGTCTTGGGTGCCATCAGCCCCATATTTGCTGCCCTAAGCAACTCCTTCCATGAGTCTTCTCATTCATCCCAACCTGGGCTAGTCTTGGGTGCCATCAGCCCCATATTTGCTGCCCTAAGCAACTCCTTCCATGGGTCACTCACTCACCAATGATCTGAAACCTGGCTACACATTACAGTCCCCTAGAGAGGTTGCCGTGTCCTTGCTCCAACATTCGCATTGAAAAAAAAAAAAAAACAAATCACAGCAAAGCTGAAAGAGTTTTATAACAAGTACTATATGCCTGGCACCTAAATGCCACAAAGGCTTCTCACTGTGCTGGTTTACTATACATCTGCCAGGGACACATTCATCCATCACTCCACTTCATATGTTATGCTTCACATAGTAAACTGCAGACCTCAGTGTGAATACATATCCATTCTGGAGACTAAAAAGCTCTTCTTACCTTCTCCAGATATTTAATCTTGGGTGGGATTCAGGCTCCAGTGTTATTTAAATGTTCCGAAGCATGGGCTCTGCTTTCCATGAGGCCTGATGCATGGGAGCTGGAGAGGGTGGGTACTGAGGACGGCCAGCGCTGCATGAGCCACACAGCCTACAGTGCCCAGATGTTGTGGTTGTAGTACCAACTCGTGTGGCGAACCTCCCACAAAGCAGCAGGGATAAGGGGCTGGGGCTGCAGAGGAAGACTTCCCCCTCCTTCCTGCCTTGACCTTGGTCCCTGCCTCTCCACCTCCTTCCACCCCTTATCCTGCCCCACCACACACAGAAGAAGGCTGCGTGGAAATGGGGATGCAGGACGGGAAATATAGCCAAAGGAGAAGCAGGATTTGCAATAATGATCCACAGTCAAATCTCAGGCAGAATTACTGAAGCAGTGACATCTCTGGTTCTGCCCTCTTGGAGACCAGGAGACCCAGAATACACACATGAAATGTGACATAATGACACAGGAACCACAAGTAACACTGAAGGGATGAGTAGTGCTAGAAGCAGCTCAGAAAAAGGAGAAACACAGTGAGTCTGAAAGCATCTTCATCTAACCCACTGGACATCTAGCCAAACAGTGAGTAGCAGTTTCAGGAAGTCTGGGCAACTAAGTTCATGCTGAAGACAATAAATGGTAGATAAATTATGATAGAAGAGACAGATGGATAGAGAGGACAGGATGACAGCTAGTAGGTGATCATCAACATAGCAGTAACAAATCTCTTTTGTTTTTTATACTTAGAAGCAGTTTCCAGCAATGCCTTATAATTTGAACTTGACAATTTGGGATGTACCTGGACCCTTTCCTGAAGTGACACCACAAAGGTAACCTTATTTAGTCCCCGCACCAACTTCATGAACCAAAATCATTATTATCATTTTATATTAGCAGCTCAATTTACAAGAGCTAACTTATGGAACCAACCCAGATGCCCCTCACTGGATGAATGGATTAAAAAACTGTGATATTGTGAGATAGATAGATAGATAGATAGACAGACAGACAGACAGATAGATGATAGAGATATATACATAGATATAGATATATAAATATAGATAGATATAGATAGATACATATATAAATATAGATATAGATATGCCATGGAGTTCTACTTAGCAATTAGAAACAATGGTATTGCAGCCTTTGAAGGTAAATGGATGGTGATGGAAGAAATCATGTTGAGTGAAGTCAGCCAAACCCAGAGAGTCAAGAGTCTCTCTGGTGTCACTCATATGTGGAGGCTGGAGTTAAACCCAAGCCTGTGTAAAAGGTGATCAACCTCATGTATTAGACCCAACAAAAGCACAGCAACACATAATCTAGGGCAACCATAGATATGCATCAGGAAGGACGGGGGAGAGGACAGGTGAGGTAGGTGAAAGGGAGGGACAATAGGGAGGGATCAAGGGGGTTAATCTGATTTAAGAATATATGCATATCATTTTGTTACTTTGTATACATTTTGATTGTACAATAACTAAATTTCTTAATAAAAATAAATTTAAAATGAAGCTGAGATAAATAAAATTAAGTCAAAAACTACCCTCACTTCTTCTGATTTCTGGCCACCTTCTTCTAACCTCAAAGCACTTTACAGAA
>PVKS010032476.1:0-22515 GCA_004027875.1 Aplodontia rufa | reverse complement strand
CTTCATAAAAAGTGTTTGGGAATGCTCCAACCCTTTCAATTTCATGGAAAAGCTTATAAAGGATCATTGTTAATTCTTCTGTAAAACTCTGGTAGAATTCTGCCATGAATCCATCAGGTCCAGGGCTTTTCTTTTTTGAAAGACCTTTGATTGCTGCTTCGATTTCAGTACCTGAGATAGGTTGGTTTAGATTTTCAATGTCTTCTGGTGTTAATTTGGGTGTGTTTATGTGGCTAAGTATCTGTCCATATCTTCCAGATTATCAAACCTGGCAGAGTATAAATTTTCAAAATAAATTCTGATAATCTTCTGGATTTTGGTTGATCTGTGGTGACATCTCCATTTTCATCTTTGATTTTGTTGAATTGCTTCATTTCATTCTTCTTTTTGGTGAAGTTGGCAAGGGGTCTGTTGATCTTATTTATTTTTTCAAAGATCCAACTCTTTGTTTTGTTGATAATTTGTATTGTTTTCTTGTTCTCAATTTCATTGATTTCAACTCTAATTTTAGTTATTTTCTGTCTTTTATTTGCTTTTGGATGGATTGTTCCTCTTTTTACAGGAGTTTAAGTTGTAACTTAAGGCTATTTATTTGAACTCTTTCCTGATTTTTGATGTATGCACTCAGTGCTATAAATTTACCTTTTAAGAATGCTTTCATACTATCCCAAGGTTTCGATATGTTGGTTTATCATTCTCATTCATTTCCAAGAATTTCTTGATTTCTGATCTCATTTGGTCTTTTATCCATTCTTCATTTATGGGTGTATTACTCAATTTCCAAGTATGAGAGTAACTTCTGTTGTTTTTCTTATTGTTGATTGCTAAGACCATGCATTGTGACCTGACAGGGTACATGGGACTATATGAATTTTTCTGTATTTGTTAAGGTTAGCTCTGTGGACCAGGAAGTGATCCATTTTTGAGAAGGATCCATGAGCTACTGAGAAGAAGGTAAATTCAGCCGATTTAGGATGGAATATTCTGTAATGTCTGTTAAGCCCAATTGCTTAATAGAGTTGTTCAGATTGGAGGTATTTTTGTTGATTTTTTGTTTTGATTATCTGTCCAACGTTGATAATGGTGTATTGAAGTCCGCCCGTATTATTGTGTTGAGATCAATTAGGAGTTTAATGTCATTGTGTATTTTATCCATATATTTTGGGGAGTTGTGATTGAGGGGGCATAAATATTAATTATCATTGTGTCTTCTTGGTGAAATATCCCTTTTAGTATGATGTAGTGTCCATCTTTGTCCTTTATGAATAATTTTGGATGAAAATTAACTTTAACAAATATAGTATTGCCACGTCAGCTTGCTTTTTTGGACCACATCCTTAGTAGACATTTTGCCAAACTTCCACGTTCAGTATGCATCTATTTTTGAGTGTGAGATGTGTCTCCTGTAGACAACAAATTGTTGGATTTTGTTTTTTGGTTTTTTTTTTTTTTTTTAGAGAGAGAAACAACTTTATTTAGTTTTTTCACGTGGGTTTCATTGCTCCAACACTTAGTTGTGTACGTGGTGCTGGGGTTTGAACTCAGGTCCTTCTGCTTGCCGGGCAAGCGCCGAAACTGCTGAGCCACTGCTCCAGCCCTGGATTTTGTTTTTGATCCAGTAAGCCAATCTGTGTCTTTTAATTGGGGCATTGAGAGCATTCACATTCAGAGTTCAAATAGATATGGGAATCTGAGTCCCAGACTTTGTGATTGTTGCTGTGTTATGCACCATCTTGGGTCTCTTTTGGTGTATATTGTGATTATAGATACTCTCTTATTTAAGGGTGTAGAGAATTATTAGCATGTTCTTCTGACTGAAGAATATCCTTGAGAATATTCTATAATGTAGGGTTTGTGTTCATGTATCTTGCTAGCTTGAATTTATCACTGAAGTATTTAATTTCTTCATCACATCTAAAGCTGAGTTTTGAAGGGTATATTATTTTTGGTTTAAAATTATTTTCCTTCAAGGTTTGAAAAATATTGTTCCATGCTCTTCTGGCCTTTATTGTCTGATCTGAAAAAATCCATAGTGATTGTAATTGGTCTGCCTCTGAAAGTGATTTGGGGCTTCTCCCTAGCTGCTTTTAGAATTCTCTCTTCAGTTTCTCTATTAATCATTTTATATATGGTATGTCTTGGTGAATTTCTCATTTGGTTAGGTCTGTTTGGTGTTCTATAGGTGTCTTGGATTTGGTATTCTGGGCCAATTCTGACATGAGGAAAGTTCTCCTTGATAATTTCACTTAATATATTCTTAATACCCCCTGTTTGTTGTTCAGTGTTTTCCTCCAGCCCAAATACTTTCAGGTTATTTCTTCTAATCTCATCAAATATTACTTGGAAATTCTGGTCATTTACTACAAGTTTCTTTTCTTGTCTGTCTTCCTTGAACTTGACTTTGCTCAACCTGTCTTCATAATCTGATGTACATTCTTCAAGAGCTGAGGTTCTATTTTCTGCTGTGTTTAGTCTGGTGTTAGTATCTTCTAGTAAGGATTTGATTTGGTTGACAGTATTTTTCAATTCTGATAGCTCTGCTATATCTTTCATCAGAATGTCTAACTCTTTATAAGTATGATCTTTCACTTGATAGAATTGCTACCTTATTTCCTTATGAAAGTTATCTCCCATCACTTGAAACTGATCTCTGATCTCTTTCCTTAATTCTTCTTTCAACTCTTTGAGTTGCTAATCATAATGTTCATACACTTTTCTAGGTTTTCATCTAGGACCCTAATCATGGAGTCCTTGGATGGAGAGCTGTAAGGTTGAGGATGCGAGTTATTTCTCCTTCTCTTCATTTTCAGATTCAGGGCTTGTGGCTTCAACACTGACAGTAAGTATTACTCTTGTAAGGGTTATTGGAACTTCTTATGCCTTCACTTTTTTTGGCTGGGGTGCTACTTGGGAAGCACAGATCAACAGCTGCCAATATAGTCAATGAAGAATTGTGAGCCTATAGGTACATATACTAAACAGTTTCAACTGAAAAAGATATAATGGTGATTAGCACCTATAGGAGAGGTTTTCTTCCATTAGAGCTCTCACAATATGTTAAAATAGCCAGCAAATACACATTTTGAGGAATGACCTTCACTTCAGTTAGCAGGGCCTCTATAGACAGGGGGGAAGCACAATCTAGAAATCCAAGGAAGTGGATAGGGAGGTAGTGTGGAACTCATGACTTAGAATAAAGAACCAGAAGGTGTTAGCGTGAAATTGGATATTCAATTAGGAATAAGGAAAATATATAAATGGGATGTGTGTAGGGTAAAGGCTTTGAGTGAGGAAGATAAAGAACAGCATATGGTTTAGGAATTGACAGAGTACAGGGAAGAAGAGGTTAATGAGAATCAATTTTTATTGTTTTTTTTTTTTTCACATGGCTTTCGTTGCTCTGACACTCAATTGTGTACGTCGATGCTGTAGTCTGAACCCATGTAATTGAGCATGCCTGGCAAGTGTCGTAACCACCCAGCCACTGTTCCAGCCGCAAATTTTTACTTTTAATTGTCCTAACTGATTGTTTTTAACTAGTATAATTAATATTTGTGACAGTACAAATTAATACATTTTTAATTTGCTTAAAATTGGTTAGGAGCTTTATCTTCCTTTTCAAACACATTTACTTTCAGGTTTTGTGTTAAAATAATAATAATAATCCTATTATCACTGTAGATTGACCATCAGAAACTATAATTTGCATGTATTTGTGCACCTTTTAATGTTATTGAATATTTCTCTTGAAGTTTTATGTTTTACATTAAAAGATTTAGAAATCTGGGTACAATATTTAGAAACTTGGTTAGCATACTTTGAAAAGATTGACTACATTGATAATACTCAGATTTCATTTCAGGAATACAAGATAATAAATACTGCTTTAGAGAAGCTTTTAAAGGTCATCCAACTATTCGTAGACATAACACACAAGTTAGATATTGTAGGGTTATTTTGACATAACAGTGAAGACATTACAAGAATAATGGAAAGACAGAATAAACATATTTCTAATAAATGTAACTCAAAAAAATCTAACACCCTGAACTCTATTTTTCACTTTCTTTGTTGATGTATTTAATTCCAGTGTTCTTGATAGATTACATCCCTGGGGTAAAATATAATGCTGTTTTATTCAAATGATAACTTAAAAAGCATATCAAAGAAACACTCATTTTTGAATTTTAAAGATTGATTACACAAACGTTTATATGTATATATGTGTGTGTGTGTGTGTGTGTGTGTGTGGGTGCGTATGAGTGCATATATGCAGCATATGCCAGGGATTGAGCTCAGGGGTGTTTAACCACTGAGCCACATGCCTGGAATTTTTTAGTTTTTTATTTTTGAGACAGTGTCTCATTAAGTTGCTTAGGACCTTTCTAAGTTGCTGACACTAGCCTTGAAGTTTTGATCCTGATGTCTAAGCCTCCTGAGTCACTGGGATTACAGACATGTGCCACTGCACTCAGTTCTACAAAGTTATTAAAGAAATACTGAAGAACAACAAAGCAGCTTTTGTTGGAACTAATAATATTGCTCTACCTTAAATCTTTATATTTTCATTAAATTTTTATAATCAATGAAGATTATATTGTTGGTTTATACTGACTTAGCACTTAACCACATGCTAGGCTTTGTAGAAATCACCAAATGCATAACTTTTCAAAATTTAAAATTAAGCCCTTATTTATGTACAGTAAAAATCACACTTTGAAATGCCTGGTTCTGTGATTTTTACAAACTTACACATTTTTATAGCTACCACTAAAATCAAGAAAAAGGAAAAATATGCTATTCTCGAAAGTTTCTCATGTCTTTTTTAGTCAACACATCAGCTTTCCTTGATCTGACTCCTCAAGGATGCTTTGAAGAGAATGTCATATAATAGAAATTACAGAGTATATAGATTTTTTGAGTCTGGACTCTTTCATGTAGAAAAATGTACTTGAGTTTCTTCCATTTTGTCATGTGTATCAACATTCTTCTTATCCTTTTTGTAGAAGAATAATATTCCATTATTTGAATTTGGAATTACCAAATGTTTATTTATTTCATAACAGAGGAACATATGACTAACTCCAGCTTTTACTAAACTTTAATAAAGCCTCTATAAACATTCATATACAGGTTTACATGAACATAGGTTTTTCTAACTGCCTTAGACTTTGTGATTTACTATAACAAAATCTCTTAACTATGTGCTTCAAAATCCGAGATTCATATTTGTACAGTTGTGGAGGCTGGAATCTGAGATCTTAGTGCCAGCATGGTTGAGTTATGGAGAAGGTCCTCTTCCTGGACAGCAGATTTGTTGAATTGTGGAACTCATTCCTCCTATCTCCCTTCCCCATATTCTCCACAGCCTTTCCTAATCAACATTCTGCTCTCAACTTCTAGGAGTTTAACTGTTTTTAGATTTCATGTATGAGTATGATTGAGCAGCATCTATATTTCTTAATATAATGTCCTTCAGTTTCAACTGTGTATAATAGACTTCAAAACACAATGTTGTAAATGGTAACAGCATATAATTTCTTAATTTAAAAATGAAATTACAGTAACGCTGTATAGTTGTACCTTTCAGTTAAAATCTTTTATTGTATTTTTAATCCATTTTTACTTAATTTCTTGCTGGAATTTTTAAAATATAGAAACATATTAGAAATACCTTTTATTTCTACATGAAGCTCATTAAATTGACAAGAACAATTTAGGAATGGTTCTGTTTGTTCATTTGGTTTTGTTTTCATTACACAGCAATCTTCCATTTGCCTTTTTAAGAGGAAAATGATTGCCCAATAAACACTGTACTCACTGATGTTATGTAAGGAAACTGAAAAATAACATTAACAGTCATGGATTATTAAAAAGTATTTCACTTTTGCTTTTGACATTTTAAATGTACTATTTTTTACTGAATTATTTAAATGGTTACTTTGAGTAAAATTAACTTGTAATAACTTCATGAATTGTATTTATTCTTAAAGTAAGTAACTTTTCCTTCAAAACATCTCAGTGCTATTCTCCAGCACACTTACATATACATTATTGTGATAAAGATAGATTCATAGAGCACCTCTGATACCGGGATGTCACCAGAGTGCACCAGCAGTTTTATAAATGTCAACTCCTGAGTATTACATGTGAAAGTGCAGCAGCGCAGTAAAACATTGAACTGGCCTTTTGGCAATCACTGGAGTATTACATTTTAAAGGTCAGATATACATGATTACTTTGCCTGAGCCACTTTGTTGGGAGAAGAGCTGAGCCACATACAACTTGTTCAAATTTTCTTTAATAGCGAAAAAGTTAAAAGAAAGAAATCTGTAAAAATAGTAAGTGAAAATCCAGACCAAAAATGGAAACTAAATTATCACAAGACTATAAATCAAGAACGTTATAAATAAGTTAGGATTAATTAGAACAAAAATATTAAACTTTCAGACTTAAATATTTGGTAATGAGAAATAATGTCATAAATAAATTTCCAATTTTTATTCTATATATATGCAATTTCTACATGAAATTTCACTTGTATCTTCTATTTACTAGATACAATATTTTATTTGATAATATTAAACTTCATCAGTTCAAAACTTGTTTCAATTTTTCCTCAAAAAAAAAAACAGTAATTCTGTGGGTACACTTTGAGATTCACTTAGAGCTCTCAGAACATTAATTCTTTCAAGTCATCAAGAACAACTGAGGGCTGAAGTGGTGGTTGGAGCTATTGCTTGACAAGCATAAGGAACTGGTTTAAACCCTAGCACCACATACACAACTAAGTGTTGGAGAATCAAAGTCCCTATGGAAAAATAAGTAAAATTGATTCTCTTTTTCTCTCTTTCTCACTCTCTCCCTGTCTTAAAAAAAAAAAAACCGAAACATGAATCCTTGAATATTTATTTGCATGTACAGTACCTTGATTTATCACTGTAGTGAAATAACTCCATATCATTTTTAAAAGTCTCTTTGAAAACAACAATATTGTTACCTGTGAATGATTCCTATTTTACCTGATTTGAAGCAGAGCTATGTACTTTTAAGTTGACATCTATATGCAAGTCTCAGAATAAGCACATAAGTAGAGGAAAATATCCAGATATTTATAAAGTTCATCCTAGTACAGCTATTTTTTTCTATTCCAGAATCCACATTTTATGCATATTAGTATAACTTTTAAAAGTGTTTAATTCACAAAAAGAAAGAAATCCCACTTTCAACCAAAACTAGTACCTCTAGAGAGATTTCAGGAAAAATAAGGAAATTGTTAAGACCGTGCATCTACTTAAATATATTAGAATGCAAAGTTTATAAATTAATTGAATGTTTTAATCCATTGCAAAAAATGAAATTTCAATGTGTTCAACTTTCATTTTCTCTAAATCTACATATGCATTGCTCAGATATATCTTCATTATAGAAGTATAAAGTTAGATTAAAACTTTTTTAACAGTAACAATATGAGCTGTAAGTTTACAAAGGTGCAATTTGGAATTACCAATGTCCTTTAAAATTAATTACTTTCAGAAGATTTCACTTTCAAGATACCAACCAAGAAACAAGCATTTCCAGAAGGATGGATTTAAAAGCCTCAAAACTTGGCTTCATCATAAAATTAACAATGTCACAGGCAAATATTGTCAAAATCAAAATTTTCAACCATTAAAAGTTTGCCAAAGCTCACAAGAACTCAAGGAAGATGATGATGATGGTGGTGGTGGTGGTGATGATGGTGATGATGATAAATTTGATTTTTTGTTTCCAGGGATTGAACCCAGGGACATTCAACCACTATGTCATATACCATCCCTTTTATTTTTATTTTATTTTGAGACAGGTTCTCACTAAGTTGCTTAATGCTTCACTAAGTTGCTGAGGCTGACTTTGAACTCTCAATCCTCCTGCTGCCAGCTCCTGAGCCACTGGGATTACAGGCATGTACCACTGTGCCTAGCTTCAAGGATCTCTTATTAAAAGAGTAAGAGAGAAAGTAGTGAATTTCCACAATAACAGGTATTTATGTTATTTTAATGTGCTTTAATCCTACCTGCATCTCTGAATCTTCACTAATTTTGAAAATAAATAGCATCACAACCAAGAGAGTTGGGCAAATTAATATCTGAGCGGATACTTGAAAAGGAAGAACTGGTTCTGTGCTCCCAGAGGACCCAACCCAGGAAAATTTCTACCAGCTCACCTTTGCTGTGTACCTCTTCCCTGGAAAAACCTTGTTTCTTTGTACTGACTCAGATTTCCTCTGTGATTAACTTCCTACCCCCAGAGATTTGTTGTAAATTAATGACTATTGTTCATTTTGGGGGCTGCATTTCACAATAAAACCAATTGGAGCAAAAAAAAATATGTTGACCAAAAAATTTAAAAGGAAGGTGTGGGAAATGATATACTCATTAGGAGACTTGAAACACTCTGATGTACTCTTGGGAATCCAGAAGACCACACACAGAAGCAAACTGAAAGGGCCCCATTCTCTCATTTCTGAGTGTTATCCAAGCTCTGTACAAGGAGGAAGAAAGGGTCAAGGCAGATGTGGAAAGCATTTCCAGAAGGATGGATTTAAAAGCCTCAAAACTTGGCTTCATCATAAAATTAACAATGTCACAGGCAAATATTGTCAAAATCAAAATTTTCAACCATTAAAAGTTTAAGCCATGTCCAGAGCACTAAAGTCATGTCCTAATACAGGGCTCCTCAAGAATAGTTGCAGAATATCGGTCCGAAACAAACAAGACCTTTCCAAGCACTGGCAATCCAGTGAGCTAACAGAGAAAAGATTTTAGGGGTCATTTACTATTGCAGTTTGGATTTGGAACATACCCCAAAGGTTCATGGTGAAGGCTTGGTTCCCAGCTGTTGTCTGTATTAGAAGGTGGTTGAAACTTTAGGAGGTGGAGTCTTATAAAATAATGTGCATCATTGAGGAAAAATTCTTGAAGGGTATAACTTATCCTCAGTCAAGTTTCCAGAACACACTTATTTTGATGTTTCTTTTTTTTGTTCGTTTATTTTTTGGTCTAAGGGATTGCTCTAAAGTAACAAAAACACAGTGAAATTTTTCAGTGTTAAAATTCTTTGTATAGTAACTTTTCTATGAATTCTCAGGGTCTAATATTTTAGTTTAAGACAGGATTTCAGGGGACATAAACTTATAATGCCACTTGAGTACAAACTTTTACTCAGAAATCTGAAAGCAAGCAAACAAATATACAAATACAATTTAGAATTTGAAAAAAATGGTAACTCCATATAAAAACTGGAACATTTTAACATGCTTCCTTATACTATCTCAAAACAATTGTATAGCTGTAAAGCATCACAAAAGTAATCAATCATGTGTACAAAATATTCTGGAATTAAACTTTCATGTTATACAAAATAGGTCATTACAAAACCTTCACTCAGGTGGACCATCAAATTAAAGCAGAAGCAAAATTACTGAGCAGTTATAAAAATGTGAAATAATTTCATTGATCTCCTTTTTATTCTCACCAAATACTATCCAATATGAGCTTTTATGATTAGACTTCAAAATCTTCAGGATGAATACAAATTCATTGAATTATTGGATATGTTGAGGGCTGAAATGTGTGTTTGTGCATATGTGTGAAAATTATCTGAATAAATGGGACTTACAATCAGATGTAGTGTGAAATCAAGAGAGTGTACACAGAAGAGATGGATGAAGAAAAACAAAAAATGAAAAAGTTAACAATAATGCTATGCTATGAATTAAATTCATATAAAAATTTACAAATAGAAGTGGCTCCAGATGAATTCTCAGGTTCCTGACTTTGATTCTACAAGCACTTGGCATTCAACCTATGTATTATTATGCATACAAATAAGTGTATATCAAACTTTTAGTATGTGTGTATGTTGTTACAAGTGACAAAAATCTCTCAGAAAATCTTTGTTATTCATAGTCATGAAGTAGACTCAGTTATGTCTGGCATTGAAGAACTTCTGTAAACTCAAATTTGGTGAATGAGGGTGGCAATGTATCATTTTAACTACCCAGGAATGATCACTTGTTTCTGTGTGAATTTATTTCAAAAGTTTTACATTGAATCTCTGCTATTAGTTTGCACTGTTTACAAGGAAAATATTAATTTTGATTGTCTTAAGATTTTAGATAAAAAATAAAATAAAAGCCTCATGCTAAAAAAGATAACCAAGGGCATGAGCAAGGACCCAGGTCCAAACCCCAGCAACACACACAGAGCTAAGTATTGGAGAAACATATTTTCCTCTCTCACTCTCTCCCTTTCTCTTTCTAAATATAAATAAATAAATAAATAATAAATAACCCCTTCTTCATTAAGTATTATCCATTTCTTTTCAATTATTTTCAAAAGCCATACAATTAATGCATCAATACTTAATATTTGTTAGAGTTCTACAGAGAAACAAATTATAATTCTATCTAGAGATTATAAGGAATTATTACACACAAGTATGGGACTGAGAAGTTCCTAGAGTTGGAACATTAAAGCTGTAGACTGAGGAAGTTGTAAGACAATTCCAGCTCTAGTCTGAAGATCTCAGAACCAGGAAAACTGATAGGATAAGTTCCAATCTAAGCTTGAATCTGAAGCAGAAGATTGAAATTTCTGTTAAAAACAGGAAGAGAACAAATTCTCTCTCCTTTTAATCTTTTTTTTATGCACATTTGAAGAGCATAGTTGGGGCTTACTGATAATAGGAAAGGCCATTTGCTTGACTCAGCCTACCTCAGCCTACCTATTCAAATGTTAATTTATTTGAAACACTCTCAGGGACATATCCTGAACCAAACATCTGGGTACACTTCAGACCACTCAAGTTGGCAAATAAAATTAACTACCACAAATCCACAGCTTGTCAACTTGGATCATATACACATCTCTTTAAATTATACTAACTTCCAAATGGAGTCAAAGCAAAGTTATTACAATTCTCCCTTACTAGGTACAACTCTCTTGGAATGGAAAATACAATAACCTTATCCCCAGAAAAGAAGGGAAGGTAAAATCTGCAGTGATGCTAACTCCTCTTGTTAATGTACCATAACACAAACACTATAATATAAAATTAACAATTTAAAATATTTAATATTATATTTAAATATTATGATATAAGGCCCATATATCTTATTTACTTGATGTGGGAAAAATAGAAGAAAAGTATTATGTGCACACACACACACACACACATACTCATATTCATAACAATACAAGTACGAAATACTTGTGACAAATGGAGTCCTCATTTCTGTTATTGATCACATGGTCATAGCTGGTATTTTAACTACCTTCTTCTGCTACTATTCTGTTATCCCCTCTTTGTTTAGGTATTGCCTCAGGTGGCAATGGCTCTTCATCTGGTTAAATTAATTAAACCTCTATACCTTAAGGGTCTGGAACACTAACAGTTATACCTGGATTGGGAAATTGTTGTTTTCCACTGACCTCAATTACAGGGCATGATGATACTAAAATATGCTCTAATGTTTCTACTGTATTATATACATACTCTTCCTTAGTTCTGTGGAGAGGCAGCCCACTTTCCTCCTTGAGAGTCAGGATGAGTCATTCAAGTAAGAACATTAATTCCCCTCATTTCCTACTGATTTAGATCCACAATGAGTCCAACATGATCAGGAAATTCAAGTCAAATGCAATCATTATTGTATCTCTTGCTGAAAGAATTTTTTTCCCTTTGAAATCTGTACCTCTAGGATAACAGATCCTAGTTTTGGTAGTTGGTTACTAGGGGTAACAGTGGTACCATTTACATTTTTACCCCTTGATTCCTGGACCCAAGAATCTGGCAGTGGGAGGAAGAGCACCATATACTGAATAATGATTCTGAGTATATGCAACATTCTGGAGAACGTACTTCCAGTCTTGTAAGGTATTGCTACCTAGTTGGTACTGTGAACGAGTTTTCAAAGGACTGTTTCACTGTTCTGTCACAGTACCTGCTTCAGAGTGGTAGATAACATTGAAAGAGAAGGGAGATCCATGAGCGTGGACACACTGCCAAAATTGTTCCACTGTGAAGTGAATTCTTTCATCATAGGCAATATTTGCTATATATCTTACTATTGGTTAATATATTTTATATGTCTGTGGATTATTGTTCTGACAGAAATACCGTAATCAGAGGCAAATCCATATCCAAAATAAGTATTTTTTCTAGCAAAGGAAAAATGTTGTCCCCTTTGTGTTGAAAATATTCCAATATATCAATCTTCCATCAGGTAGCTAGATGATAACCTCAGAGAAAAGTAACACATGTGGGACTAATGGTTGTTTCATACTGTTGGCACATGGAGCACTTACCATGTTGGCCCTGGTGAGTGAAAGTTCATGTTTCTAAACCAGTGCATAACAGCCATTCCTCCACTATAGGCACATTATTCCTAAGCTCACTGGGCAATGACAGAGTTAGTTGTGAAAAATGCTGACAGGTGTCCGCAGAATGGGTTGTACTATTCACTTCACTATTAAAATATTCCTTTGCTAAATTCTCACTTTGGTGAGTTGTCACATGAGATGAAAATATCTTCATGTTTGCTTGTTCAGAGACGTCTTATCCACCTATCTCTTCCCCAGATTTCCTGTCATCAGTTTTCCTATAATACTGCTTCCAAGACCCTAAACATCCAGGAAATAACCTATGAATTCATCTGCAATCATGTGTCTGATTATTTCTCGTTGGAGGAAAGCGAATAATATTTTGGTTGCTCAAAATTCTGCCCATTGGATGTATTATCTTTCATAATGATGCTTCAGGGCTGTCCCAGAAAGGAGCTATTTTTTTCATTTTGTGCATCAAAATTAAGATAAACCAGCTAGTCAATTCTATTATATTTGTTATTTTTTTAAATCTAAAAATATAATAGTTACTAAGTTACTTGCTTCTTATATGTGGTTGATTAGGAGTATTCAATGGAGATATTTTGTCTCAGTTTCCAGAAAATGCCAAGAATGGTAAGTGTTCTCTTAACTAATAGAAACAGAGACATTAGCATATCTAAATCTAATCAAAATCCCAAAGCCAATTCAGAAAACTCATCCTTAGCATTCTTTTTCTTGAGAAGAAGTTACACAAATAGAAAGATAGATGATACTTAGATAAATATATACAGATAAAGAAGATAGCTAGAGAGATAAGTTAGAAATATAGAGAGCTGCGGGACTATTACAGCCGTTTCTCTAACACTCCTGAAGAACGGTGGTGAATTGAAATCTCCCTGAAGAGCAAAACTTTGAACAATGCACAAATCACTCATTTACTTGAAGGGGAAATGGCCAGATGTACCTAACATGATTATGGAGGCTGACACAACTCAAGTCTACAGTGTACAAGCTGAAGCTTGTACCTAATGATATAGGTACAATCTAAATTCAAAGGCTTGAGAATCAAGAAATTCAATGGTATAAGTTCTATTCTGAGTCTGAATCTAAGTCCAATGCCATGTGAAAATTGATGTCTCAGCACCAAGACAGTTAAGTAGAAAGAAAAGTGATCCTCTCATCCTCATCTTTTGATTCTGCGAGGCACTCAACAGACTGGATTAAGTGCATCCACACTGGAGAGGACAACCTTGTTTACCCAGTCTCCTTTAACCAATTCAAATGTTAATTTCATCCAGAACTTCCTCCCATATGCAGAATAATGTTTAGCCAAATATTTGAACTCCCTTTGTCCAAAGTGAAACATTATTCCAACATTTATTTCTGAGAACATTTCCAATACTAAATCATGTATCACAAGTGAGCATTTAAATATTTTTAAGTGCTCTTTAATTCAATTCTACATTCAAGTCTTTGATTTAGAACTTTTAAGATCCAGGTCCATGCATATCCTCTGGACTTCTGCCCAGATAGGTTGACTAGGACCTACAAGTACTTTAGAACTTATAGTTCTTTTCTACTCTAAACAGATAGAAAATGTGCTGTATTATGGCTCGATTTTAGTGTATAAACTAGATTCTTCAGAGAACTACATGTTGTCTTCTGAGGATGAAGCTTCTGCATTATGTTTAAGCACAGAGGACTAGTCTACATGAAGAACAAAGGGAGATTTGTGCATACTTAACTGTCTCAGAGATCCCTGAGATTTTGAAGTTATTAAGGGCATTTATATAGCTATAATAAGCACTGACACACTTCTTTATCCCTGGTCTCAGGATTCCACTCTTTCTAATCCAGAACAGACTATATTTAGGGAAATTTGTCACAGTAGATCATGTAATCTCAGATGCCCTCATGATTAGATCATTGGCTGGATTTAGCCTTTTAGGCTAATTCCAGTAGAGAGTAGATTTTTATGGGTTTTAAGAAGAATCTTTAATTTCCTACTTAAGTTAGTAAGCAATCCCTCTTGGCCTACTATTCATTTCCTCTCATGCACTGATAACCAGCATCAGTCATCCAATTCAAAAGTACTTATATTTATTTACAAATTATTGAAAAGATACCTAGGTACTTCTCTAATGGTACATTGTGTTCCTAGTACCTTATCTGAAGTCCATGCACTAAAAGATTTAGCAATAAAAGAATTACAACTTTCTTAATGATCTCAGTGCTCTGTCAGCATCCAAGATGTGATCTTTTTTGACAGCTTCCTGTTCCAAAATCTCTAAAAACAAAAGCTGTCTGCTTCCTGGGATTATTCCTGCTACCAACTGCAATAGATCAGTATAACTGGGAAAGAGTCTCTGAGATATAGATTTCACGCAGGTGGTTTTGGGAAGTGCTGAACCAGGAAACTGAGACATAGACCTTATTCAATTTCATGCAGAGCTTAGGAGTTGGGATATCCCCTTTCAGTTGTCCCCAATATGAGGTGATGGAGCTAGGTGTTTGTAGATTCTATATAAAGCAGTTTTTGAATATGGGCTTCCCTTAGAGAAAGAACTTTTCATTAAGAAGGACATTAAAATTAAACATGAAAAGGTGCGCAATTTTATTGGCCACAAGGTGAATGGAATTAACAGTGCACAATCATGGCTAAAATTAAAAAGGCTGACACTCCAAGTGTTGTCAAGGATATAGAGCAATTAAGAAATCATATGCTGCTGAAATGAGAGTAAGCTTGTATTATTTGGTAATATATACTAAAGTTAGATGAATGTGTACTGAATGATTCAACAATTCTAGTCTAAGATATACACACAAAAGAATTATGTCCATATATTTACAAAAGACACACAGAAGACTATGCCCAACTACTTTATAACAAAACCAAACTTAAAAAATAATCTAAAATCATTTATCAGATAAATGAATAAATATGTGTACAACCTACCTTAGATAAATGCGAATCAATAATCTATAATCACAAAAAACATAAATTCTCATAAATAGTATGTTGAAAAATAAGTCAGAAATAAATGCGTGCATAACAATCCCATTGTTATGATGTGCAATTACATTTACCCTGTTATAACACAGAAACAGAAACAAGTGCCTTTTAACATATGAAAATATGCATGTCCTCAAATGTCGTAGTTCTAAGGAAAGGTTAAAATGGGACTATTACACTATTTTTCATTTTCAACTTTGTAAAGAAACCTCAAAGTTTGATAATACCTTGAACTATATGGGAAATATATTATTGGAAATATATGAATTGGTACCAATTTATAAAGGAATTTGTCCATAATGTATAAAACTGTCTCTCTAGATTAGCATACAGAAATGCCCAAGTCCCACCTCTAAAATTTGGATTTATGAGGTCTGGAGTAGAGAGTAGCATTGTGCATTTTTAACAACCTCCCAAATGTTGCTTTTATGCACTCTACATTTTAAGTAAAGCTGCCTTAAAGTCAATTTCACTTCCAAGAAATTATTGCACAGACATACATGTGTGAGTATTTACATCAGGAAAAACATCACCGAAGTTGAAGGAATCATGCATTTTAAGTAGTTGGTGTTTGAATGGGAAATATATTCAGTATCACAAATTTCCAAAAAAAATTACAATTTTTGAAAGACTTCAATGTAAAATGCCCTCATACGGATTTCAACCATTTCATACCTATTCCCTCCACCTTCCTAAAGCAAGTAACTACTGTTACTAATTTCTTTTACCTCCTTTCATAGACTTTTTTTTTAAATTAAAAACAAAAGTAAATCTAGCCAGGCATGGTGGTACATCCCCATAATCCCAGCAGATTAGGAGGCTGAGACAGGAAGATTGCAAATTCAAAGCCAGGTCAGCAATTTATCCAGGTCCTAGGCAGTGTATCAAGACCCTATCTCAATATAAAAAATAGCTGGAGTGGTGGCACAGTGGTTAGAGCACTTTCTGCACTTTCTGGCATGTGCAAGGTCCGGGTTCAAACCCCAGCACCACATACACAACTAAGTGTCAGAGAAACAACAGCCACATGAAAAATAAATAAAAAAAAACCAAAATTAATTCTCTCTGTTTCTTTGTTTTTAAAAATAAATAAATAAATAAAATGAAACCAAGGTGGGCAGGGAATGTCTGTCAGTGGTTAAACACTGTGGGATCAATCCCTGGTATCAGAAAGTAAAAGCAAATCTAAATGTGCTTTATTTTTATACTTCTTTTAAGCAAATCCACAGATATTGTAGAAAATAGTAACTTGGTTTATTTTAAACTTTGTATGTGATTATATATCCTGCCTCAAAAAATAAATGTTATAAAGAAAGGATTATTGTAAGCATTGTTACTATTGTAATTATTTGCTGACACATCAAAGTATACCCCAAAGTTTTCAAAGTCATCATGATCTTTCACTGTTTCTAGATATTATTTGTTGCTATTAGGTATCACTACTAGAAGATCATAAAAGCTTGGAAAGTTTAAATTTGCATTTCAATGTTCTCCAACATTTTCATATTGTGTTAAATTTCTTTTGCATAGTAGAGTGTGTGTGTGTATGTGTGTGTGTGTATGTGTGTGTGTGTAGGTTAAATATAGAATAAAATTTTGTATTCTCAAAGGTCATGCAAGAATAATTTATAAAAACCAAAGGCTTTTTTTCCCCTCTGATCTCAATATTCATACCAATTAAGGATGAGTGCGTTTTGTACCAAGCATTGTCATGCACTGAATTTGTCACATTATTCAAATAAGAATTACTGATGGATTTACAGAAGAATGGAACTCTTAAAAAGATTATATTTTTTAACACAATAGCCTCTGCATGTGATAGCAGCAAGCTTTTCTAACACATTGCAAAATAGCTTTTTTTAATGTGAAAGCAAGAAGTTTTCTAAAAAAAATTGATATTAAATACAGAAGTGCCTTTATCTGAGGAGAGTAATGCATACTCATTCAATAATTGATTATAATTTCATAGTACACATTACTGTCCTTAAATACAAAGACTATTAATTGTATCACTTATTCTATACTTGAGCTTCTCCTGACATATTAATTTATTTATAATGTGTTTAATTATCATTTCTAAAATACAAATTTTTTTATTTCTATAAAACAAATAATTTTTTTGCCTAAGTATCTGAATGAATCAATGAAACACAGTCTGTGGAGATAACACTTCAGATCATATCATATTTCAACCAACATAAAGCAGATGAGTAGAAATGGATTTTAAAAATTAAGAATATTAAAGGAGAAGTTTTCAAATTTATACTCACTTACTTGGTTTAAATCTTAAAATTTCATTGAAGATACATCATCTGAATCTTTCAGACAGTTTCAGTCACCTTTTTGTTAATATTGAAAGACAGGATCTTTGCTGACTTGCAACATCCGGCTTATAACAGGAAGTTCCTCCTTACACTATGTATGGGTATTCTCCAAAAAATAAGTTTCTCCCAAATACATGCTTCATGTCCTATTTCTATAGAGTTCTACATCACTATTTTGGTCTTACTTCTTTAAAAATGCATCATCTTCTCAAAAGTTTTACTTTTCTTCTCCTTTTCCTTCTTATTTCATCAGTAAATTTGTTATTTCTTTGTTATTCCTATTTGGATAAACTACAGAGTATCAAAACATTGTATACTACAAGCTCCAATTTAAGTTGAATATTTCTTGCGTGTTAAAAATTCTCCCCATTAAACCTTTTAATTTACCTTGTAGGGCTTATTTCTGTATCAGTCTGTCCCTTTCTTTCTTTCTTTTTTTTAAGAGAGAGGGACAGTAGAGAGAGAGAGATAAAGAGAGAAACATTTTTTTATTTAGTTTTTCATGCAGCTTTCGTTACCCAAGACCTGGTTGTGTACTTGGTACTGGGGTTTGAACTCGCATATTCACGCATGTCAGGCAAGAGCTGTAACCCCTAGGCCACTGCTCCAGCCCAGTCTGTCCTTTTCTTATTCATTGTTTTTAATGTTCTCATCTCCACCACAAATACCTATGAGATCCCTCCCTTTTTTAGGTCATGCATTAAATCCTAAACCTTCATTAATTTCATTTCTATAATAGTTTCAGTGTTTTTCTCTAAGCCCTCAATTATTTCTTGAATTTCCTTAAGTATTAGGGAATCATTAAGATATTCTCCTGAACTAAGGAAAATATCCTCAGAATCTTTTCACTAATCATAATGCATTAAGAAACTTTAATATCTATCATATAGGTTTTTATTTATTCCGTCCCCAAATAAACTCAAATGCTCACACACCAGTGCAAATTCCTCAACTGTATGGAAATTGTTTTTGACTTTATGAATGTAGGACTGATCCTAAGCAAGTTCATTTAATCAATTGTATTCCAAAGTTGTCAGATTCTAACATCAAAATATCTTCACCATTTTTCTTTCATCCATTGATCAAAATTCTTATCATGATTGTTATTTCTCTTGAAAGCATTCTACAAGACACATGATGCCCCCTCCATGGGCTTATAACAAAACCATTTTCACTGTTTGTAAACTAAAGTTCTCAGAAACCACCCTAGAAAGACAAATGAAAGGGAGACTGCACTGCTTGAAGGTACAGGATTCTGTTTATGCATACACATGCGGATCATTTAGAAACCTCAGTTTTGATCCCACACAACTTGAGCAGTTACCTAATCTTAAAGCACAATTCATCAAGAATGGACAGAAAAACAAAAGCCCAAAGCAAAATATATCCATCTCAGACCCCTACTAATATTTACAAATTGGAAGAGCTGAGGGAGATTATGCAGCTTTGTAAGGATTTAGTCTTCAACTTTGAATATAGACCTATGCTGAACTCCACTGAAACAAAGAAGCATTATTTTTCTGCTTTTATCTTTTCATGTATCATTATGGAACAAGCCAAGACACTTCAACAACTTGACATTTTTCCTGAAATGCTTCCTATTGCTACATTTTCAGTGCCATTAAGATGATTCAGAAAGTATATTTACTTTCCAAAAGAATAATTTTTGGTTTAAAAAAATTAACCAACTGATCATTTTTAAAAATGCTAGAATTTTTTCTCTCTATATTCATGATAATTATACTTGTCATTCATTTGACTTTTTGGTCAAACATTTTAGAGCACATTGACAATATTTTTGAGAAAAAAAATTTTTTAAAATACATAACTAAATGTCAGTAATAGTCTTGGTAAACCTCCTTAAGCAATCATTTCCGAATAGATTTTAAAAGAAAATCATTTTCCACAACTATCAAAAATGTATTTAAAACTGAAATAATAAATGTTTACCTGTGCCATTTCTTGAGTTTTTACTTTTAATTTCACTTTATTTTCATTTCTATGGTTTTGTTTTCATTTTCTTTGTCATATAACACCTCTATTTTGTTATGATATATTCATCCTTGTATTTGTTTCTCTAAGTCTATAAAATATATTCTGCTTTTGTTTTCTTTTAAGTTACTTTTGATTTATTGCTCCCCACTTAAAAGAGCCTTCTTTTCTTCTATTAAAAAGAATAATTATCAACATTTTTCCATTTCTTCTCGATGGACTCTATTTTATATTTGAACATTTTTTAACAATTCTATAATATGGTTTCAGAACTTGATATTAAAATTTATTACTTCAGCCTGAAAGGCGTGTTGTAAATTATTCCAGGAATTAAAAAAATAATTTATTTCTGTTCCTTGTGACCTACATACAATAGTTAAACTAAGTCCTGTTCAGTAAAGTTTAGGTAATAAATTACCTACTCTCTTATTTTTACACCCCCAAATAAGACCAGTTTCAATGAGATTTTATAATTCTGGTTTTATTAGGATTTATTACCTGCAGTTTAAAAAGAGGTAATCCATTAAGACCTACTTAATTGATACAAGAATTAGGCCTTTTCTATATTTCTTAGAAATATTATCTACATTTCATCATGTGCACTGTAAATTTCGGAGGCATTCTATCCGAATGTATTTGTCAAAACAGTTACACCTTACAACAACTTAGTGAGACTCTGTCTCAAAATAAAAAATAAAGAAAGGGCTGAGGATGAGGATCAGTACCAAAATGACCTTGGGTTAAATCCCCAGTACCAAAAAAACAAACCAAAAAACAAACAAACAAAGCTGATGTATTATTCAGATATTTCATTGCTATGTGTGTAAATCATTTTGGCCTGTCTTTGAATGTTTACATCCTGTCTTTTGCCCTGATTTTTTTTGTTATTTCCTTTTTGTCTTTCTTCCTTTTTTTTATTTGTATGTGTGTATATGTTTTTCTCACTAGTTAGTTGTGTAGTTCATTAATTGTACCTTTTTCAAAACATAATTTTCTGGGAGGATACAAATTAATGAATACTCATTAATGGAAGAATAATAGACCTGGTTCCATCAGTTCACAAAGAATTTGAGAAACTGAGTTTTGATGCTGATGAAGAATATTTCAATGGGACTGGTAGGCTAGATACAAAACAAACTACTAAAATTATACAATAGACATTGTGATTACCTTTTCTACCATACCAAAATTTTAAAAAATGAAAACTGAAATAAAAATCATACATGTTAGTATTTAACTGCATGGACGCCTGAGCCTTAATAAACAAAACATATTAGGAAAAAACATGGTGACAATATTCAGATTAAGTCTAATAGGCAATACTATTGGGCATGCGGAAAGCATACAACCTGTTTGTTTTAAATTTCTGATTGTTTTCTTAACTTCCTTCTCTCATCCAGAGTCTTGACCCATTGAAGACATTCAAGAATATGAAGCAAACCAGCCTGATAATCTGTAGTCAATAATTCTTCCTTTCTACCCCCTCCAGAACACACATAAAGATGCAGATAGATTGATATGGTATAGGTTTTGCTCCTGAGAGCAAAACTTTCCCTTGTGGAGTTACACTGGAAGGGAGAAAATACATGGAGCTTGAGATACAGAAGTCACATAGGAGGTCCACTTAAGTGAGCAGTGTCCATTAGCTCATCTGCTCTGTCTAATGGACAGAAAAATTTTCCATTCCTAATTCAGTGATCCAATAATGAAGGTCATAAGGCAGTATGGAGAGAAGGAAGAAACACCAGAAACACCGTAAGAAAACTAGATGCTTACACAGTATGGGGCAAAGTGTAAATATTAGCACTATTGTTTGTACTGGAAAAGCATGCAAGACTATTTCTAATTTTTGAAGACTGGGCTATAAGTAATGGTACTACGAAGGAAAATAAAAATAATTTCCACAGAATAGTAAAAATATTCCAATTCATACATATTGTTTGTTTCTTTCATGCTCACAGATTTTCCTGCTTAATGTTTCCTAACATGTAAATAATGTATTTTATTCTCAGAAGGGAAATTCTGAGGCCGCTAATACATTATAATCCAATTTCATTTCCCTGGAATTTGTGCCAAAGTTCAGATCCAGTATTCCTCATTCTTTATTCTTTTTTCCATACTTTGTCACTCTTACTATGTTGGTAGAAATTAAACAGACTCTCTTTTCGAGGGTGGAAGGGAGAAAAATATCATTCCATGAGATTTTTCCATTTTCCATTTTCTTTCCTTTAAAATTTCATTAAATCCAAGGACCAGCTTGATTAGTAGCTAGACACTTAAATTCAAATAACTTAATTCTCACTCTTGAACAAAAACAAGATTGAAATTAAAAATAATATAAAACTATTGACTGGCCTGGAAGGAGAGAATTTGTTTTTTGTGTGTTTATTAGTTTTACTCCCTAATACATTTCTCATCTTCACCCTCTTTCTGGTACATTCTTCTAATCTAATGAACTTATTTCTGCTTCCATAGCTACCCTTTTTGTTTCTGGTTTTTTTTTTTTCCTGTAGCTTCCACATATAAGAGCAAACATTATAACTTTCTTTCTGAGTCTGACGTCTTTTGTTCAAAAGTATTGTCTCCAAAAAATCAAAGACAAAAATAGAGATCTCACCACAGAATCAACCAAAATTCAGAAGATTATCATAATTTACTTTGAAAATTTATACTCTGCCAGGTTTGATAATCTGGAAGATATGGACAGATACTTGGCCACATACAACATCACCATATTAACACCAGAAGATATTGAAAATCTAAACCAACCTATCTCAGGTACTGAAATCGAAGCAGCAATCAAAGGTCTTTCAAAAAA
>PVKS010032475.1:0-22552 GCA_004027875.1 Aplodontia rufa | reverse complement strand
TGATTTACTGGTGTTGATCTTATAGCCAGCCACTTTGCTGAAATCGCCTATAAGCTCTCGAAGTTTTCTGGTGGAGCTTATTGGGTCCTCTAGGTAGAGGATCATGTCATCAGCAAATAGAGACAACTTAACTTCCTCTTTTACTATACAAATTCCTTTGATTTCCTTGTCTTGCCTGATAGCTCTGGCAAGGGTTTCAAGGACTATATTGAACAAGAGTGGGGAGAGCGGACAGCATTGTCTTGTTCCTGAATTCAGTGGAAATGCTTTCAGTCTTCTCCATTGAGCACAATGTTGCCTATGGGGATCTAATATAGTTAAAGTATCTTCCTTTGATTCCTATCTTCTCCAGTGTTTTGAGCATAAAGTGGTGTTGAATTTTATGAAAGGCCTTCTCTGCATCAGTTGAGATGATTATATGATTTTTGTTTTTAATTCTGCTTAAGTGGTGAATTACATTTATTGATTTGCGTGTGTTGAACCAGCCTTGTTTTCCTGGAATGAAGCCTACTTGATCATAGTGTATTATCTTTTTAATGTAGTTTTGTATCCAATTAGCTAGAATTTTATTAAGGATTTTTGCATCAATGTTCATCAGGAAAATTGGTCTGTAGTTTTCTTTTCTTGACATGTCTTTGTTGGATTTTGGTATCAGTGTAATATTTGCTTCATAAAAAGTGTTTGGGAGTGCTCCCACCCTATCAATTTCATGGAAGAGCTTATAAAGGATCGGTGTTGACTCTTCTTAAAAAAAAAAAAAATCCTGGGGCTGGAGCAATGGCTCGGAGGTTGCAGCGCTTGCCTGGCATGCGTGGGATGCGTGGATTTGGGCCCCAGCACCACGTGCACAGTGAAGTCTCAGAACAACACAGGCCACATGAGGAACTGAATAAAGTTTATTCTCTCTTAAAAAAAAAAATCCCGAACTTGTATGCCCCTAACAACAACTTCAAAATCTATAAAGCAAAACACAACTGGAATCACAGCAAAAGTGGACAAAACCATAATCATAGAGTTTTTAAAGTCTTTTCTTATTCATGTGTCAAGTAGATGGAAAATAAAGTTAGTAAAGATAAAGTATATTTGAACAATACAGCTGATGAACTTGAAGTTATGAGAACTTCAAGTTGTTGAGAACCCTTGACTCAAAATGTAAAGGATAGGGCTGGAGCAGTGGCTCAGCTGTTATGGCGCTTGCCCGGCATGCATGAGTACGCAAGTTCAAACCCCAGCTCCACGTACACAGCGAAGTCTCGGGGCAGGGAAGACCATATGAAAAACTAAATTAAAAAAAAATGGATTCTCTTTGTCTCTCTCTCTCTCACTGTCCCCTCTCTCTTAAAAAAATGTAAAGGATAATCAGTCACATCAAGCATTTATGGAACAGTTATAAAAATCAACCAGGTAGCAAACCAGATTAGTTGAGCAGACCACAGACTCCAAAACCAATTTAGTAAAATTAGGTATCAATTATAAATAGATGGCCAAAACACTCCGTTAACTTAGAAAATGAGACAAAAATAAAAGTACCATATTTCCAAACCGGGAAGCACTACCGATATAAGAAAGTACATTAAAGAGTTAGAAAACTAATGAGCCATGTACTCAATTCCAACAGAGGCTAAGTAAACTCAAAGAACAGTAACAAAACTAAGAACAGGAAAACAATAGAAATCAATTACACAGTAGGGAAAGTAAGCAAGACTCTAATGTGGTTCTATGCAAAGATTAAAGAAATATAGAAACCCCTGGTGTAATTTATGAAGAAGAAGGAGAGAAGGTACAAATGAATCACACTGAGAATGTACAGATAGGAGACAAAATCTCCAATTTAGTAAACCGTAGGAGGATACTATGAATAATTTTACAAGTTAAATGTTTGAACAATGTGCTGGTTGAATATAATCTATAAAAGTAATCAAAGAAGAGAGAGATGCCTGAATAGGTCTTTATCCATTAATAAAATCATACCAGTCTGCTGGACTCTAATCACAAAAAAACAACAAAATAAAATTACTAGATGCTCATGATTTTATAGATGAAATTAGCAAGGCTTCAAGGACTACAAACACCTGCCTACCTCCACAGATACTGGGGATGGAGCGCTGGGCTATGCAAGTGATCTACCACCAAGCTGCTCCCCCAGCCCCAGGAGAACATGTTTATGATCTAGAATATGCTCTCGTGGATAGAGGAAGAGAGAAAGCTCCCTAACGCATCTTATAAAGCTGCTGACACCCTGACGTCGAAACCCACAGGGAGACTAGCAATACGGTTTGCTATGGGACAGTTACTTATGAACATGGGCACAAGAATCCTCAATAAAACATTAGTGAGACCGATTAGTAATGAATGAAAACGAAAATGTTTTAACTAAGTAGAGGCTATCTGAGGAATGCAAGGATAGCTTAACATTACAAAAATCCATATAATTAGAATCAGGCTGTAGCCACTTCCCTAGTTGTGTGGGGCCCTGGGTTCCATCTGCAGATTGGTGAAGGAACATAATAAAATACTGCAATTAGCCCAATATGTTAAAAGAGGAAAACATACCCACATACGTCATCATCCCAGTAATTGTGGGAAAAAGCATGTGAGAAAACGAATCATTTACAAAATGTAATTGAAGATACAGAGACAAACATACTTGGTCTCATAAGGGGAATTTCTCAAAAAGTTACAATACACACACTATTTAGTGGCAAGCAGCAAGCAGCAATCCTATTAAATTCAATGACAATATTGACTTGCATTCAATATTATGCTAGACAAACACAATTAATAACGTAAGAAAAAGGATATGTATGGACAGGAAATGATGGAATTGTCATTATGCCCAGATAAAAATATCATTGCCCATATTCGAAGAAAGGAGATACCAACAAACTATTGCAATGGTGGACTTCAGTAAGACTGATAAATACAAGTTCCACATATAAAAATTGACTGTATTCCTAACACCAGCAAAGAAAAGTTAGAAAGTATAGTATTTAAAAAGATTTGTGGGCTGGAGCGGTGGCTCAGTGGTTTCGGCACTTGCCTGGCAAGCACGAGGACCCGGGTTCAAACCCCAGCACCACGTACACAACTAAGTGTTGGAGCAACTAAGGCCATGTGAAAAACTAAATAAAGTTGTTTCTCTCTTTCTCTGTCTCTCTCACTGTCCCTCTCTTTAAAAAAAAATTTTGTGATTGTGTTATTGTGAGTGGTATCTTTTTAAATTATGCAATTGAAAAGATGGGTAAGAACTTTTGTTTTTTTAAGAGAGGAACAGTGAGAAAGAGAGAGAGAGAGAATCAATTTTTATGTAGTTTTTCATGTGCCTTTTTCTGTTGCTCGGAAACTTTGCTATGTACGTGGTGCTGGGGTTTGAACCCACATCCTCTCGCGTGCCAAGCAAGTGTTGTAACTGCTGAGCCACCGCTCCAGCCCCTGGGAAAGAACTTTTCAAAGAAAAATCATGTACATCATTGAAGGATTTAACAGACCTCAGTAAATGAGAGATAAGTTGTGTTAGTGGAGTGAATTCTCAATGTCATGAAGATGGAAATTTCCACCAAAATGTAAAGAATGAAAATATGGCATTTGCTGGCCAACGGATGCAAATGAAGAACAGCATGCTAAAAAAAAATTAGCCAAACCCAGAAACTCAAAGTCATATGTGTTCTCTCATCTGTGGAAGCTAGAGTATAAAAAAGGAAAGAGGGAAAGAAGGATAAGATTTCATAAAGAATCATCCAAGTACAAATTAATAGAAGACCTAAAGGAAGACGAGTGGAGTGGAGGAAGGAGAAGGCGAGAGGGGAATCGAAATAATTCCCACACAATCAATTTCAAAGGGGATCAGCAGAAGCAAGAGACCAGGGGATGGAGGGAGTGCTGGGGTGGGAGGGATGTGGGGCACATTATATTGTTATTCTGTGTGCACGTCTGAATGTGTAACATCCAATCCCGTCATCTCTAATGCACCGATAAAAATAAAAAAGAAATAATACTTCGCAAATTAAAATAAAAAGAAATAGCTACTTTTTAAAAATGTGTGTACAGCTGATGGCTTCAGTGATAGAGTGTTCTGCCAGCTGTGAAGATTTACCATGAAGCTGCAACCAACGAAGTACTGTGGCGTTAGTAGCAGGACAAACGAAAAGAACAGAGAGCCACAAGTTGACCCACTGCGTGAGGGACAGGCACGGCGGAGGCAGGAGGATGGGCTGTCCAGTCAACAGAGCCCCCGAGAGGGCAGGGAGTGGTGCAATCGGAGAATTGTCATTTGCAAAGCCCAGGAAGGGGCTGCCTGTGGTCCCTGGCATCCCCCAAATGCAGCGTTGACCATTACATGCCCAGTGATGGAAACATGCCAAGTCCTGTAGGAGGTTTCCTGGTGCACACCGGACCTGAATCTGTCCAGTCTCTCAACAGTGGCAGAGCAACTTGCTAAAGGGTGTCACAGGGCTGCAAGCAAGCGGGATCACCTAGGTTAGGGGACCCCATGCAGAACAGACAGCCTGATTTCTTCACCGAATAAGCTTTAACCGGGGAAAAAAGAGGAAGAAGACACGCATTCAAATGGACTCAGGAAGCACGCCGTTAGTTTCAGTGTATGGGCAAACAGTTTATTCGGATCCTGTTTAAAACTAGGGGCAGAAAAAGGGTTGCAGGGGCAGCTCAGTGGTACAGCACTTGCCTGGTACATGTGAAGTCCCGGGCTCCATTCCTAGCACCAAACAAACACACCACAGAAAACAAAACAAAGCAACAAAATTATTTCTTTTTTCTTTCTTTCTTTCTTTCTTTTTTTTTTTTAAGAGAGAGGGACAGTGAGAGAGAATCAACTTTATTCAGCTTTTCATGCGGCTTTTGTTGTTCAGACACTTTGTTGTGTACGTGGTGCTGGGGTTCAAACCCGCACCCTCACGCATGCCAGGCAAGCTCGCAACCACTGAGCCACCGCTCCAGCCCCCAAAGCAAGAAAATTAAAAAGAAAAAAAAACTTCTGATATAATCTCTAGAAATTCATTTATTGCTGTGGAAGAAAATTACTGTTGTTTTTAGGTGTAATAATGTTATGGGGTTCAAAAAAAAAAGACCTGACCTTTTAAGGTTCATGCTGAAATATTGACAGATGAAATTGCACGAGGTTGGCATTCATGTGGATATGCAATTATCATCTGTCAATCAAAAATTTAAAAACTAGAAAATAGTTCGGGAAAAGGTGTGTTTGGAGGCAGGAACGAAACGGCATCGGTCGTGATTTGATTATTACTGAAGCTGGGTAAAGAGCGCGTGAAGTTTGTGATTTGGTTCTCTATACCTCTGTATGTTTGACATTTTTCTGAAATGCTGGAATGATTTGTTATCCATACAAGGAAAAACTAAAATTAGATCACTACCTCATTTACATGAAAATAAGTTCTAGGTAGATTAAAGGCCAACTGTAAGTTGCTAAATCTCTTAGTACTTTTAGAAATTAACATAGGCACACATGATGATTATATTGGGTGGGAAGGATTTACTAAGCAGGACGGAAAATGTATTTACCATAAAGGCAAACAGGGATAAATTTTACTACACAAAAATAAGATATTGGCATGTAATTAAGCATACTTTTACCAAAGCAGAAGATAACCAGTCTGGGAGAAATTATTTGCAATAAAATATTAGTGTCCAAAATATATATTGATCTTTTACAAATCATTAAGAAGAAAGATGGGGAAGTGGGCAGAGGCTGTGCACAGGGAATTCAAAGAGAAAACTGGAATGTGGGAAAAGTTGCAAACAGACTGATCCTCAGGATAATGCACTTAAACCAACAACGAAACACATTTCACATCCATCAACCCGCAGAACGGAAGTCAGCTGGCTCTGAGTGACGGCGAGGATTCAGGGAAACAAGAAGGCTGACCCAGGGCTGCGGCTGGAAAGGACTTTTTTTTTTTTTTTTTTTTTTTGGTTTTTAATAATACCAGACCTGGTCACGTTGAAGCTGCACCTAGTTTGTGATTTAGCAATTGCACTTCTGCATTTCTACCCCAGATAAAATTTCTTTCCTATGACGTGAAAAAGTGGCCGGGTGGGGGGTTTGCACTGCTCCCAGTTGTTCAGCTGAGGATGGAGAGGAGGACACCAGTCAGACCATTTTCCTTACTTCTTCATGCATTTGAAATATCTCATCATTAAAATTCTTTTTCAAAGAAAATGCATTGGTTTAATATCCTCGCAACATATGACCTTGTCATACATTAATTAAAGAGGATGGGATTTTTTTTTTGTGTGTGTGTATGGGAAACCCCAGAAAATTAACTGAAAAATACTTAGAAATAATAAGAAGTAGTGGTTGTGCCTAGGGGTAGAAGGATGGAGGAACTTCCGCTTCCTGCTCTTCCAAATGTTTGAATTTTAAAATGATGAGCGTGCATTACTTTCATACCCAGAAAATAATGGTAGTTTCATTTTCAAAATTAAATAAAAGGAAAGGGGCCAAAAGTTAAAACAAAAATAAGCTAATAAAGTTCAATAAGGTAGCAGGTTATAAAATAAATGTGGCAGAAATAAAAATGAATAAAGTAATGTTGGAATAAAACTCCAATTCAAAAAGCAATCGAAATTATTAGATGACAAAAAGCACACAAATCTACATAAAATGAATGATAAAACTTTACATAAAGGAGACATCAATCAAAGAAAAATATACAAGAAATGTCCCAGGGTGGGGACAGCTTACATTCTGCAGATGACAATCGCTCCTGAAATTAGTCTAAGCACCGCCGAAATCCCAGCTAGCACACGCAGGATTTGGGCGGAGGAGAATCTCCTCTCAACGTGATGATAAAACTCCTCTGCCAAAATTACTTCAGCAAATCAACAAAAAGACTATCAAAAAAGGTGACTAATAACAGAGATTTGTCCTCTCAGTTACCACACGATTTTGTTACAAATAGCTATTGAGCTAATCATAGTTTTCTTTTCTTTTTTTTTTTCCTTTTTTCAGGGCTGAGGAACGAACTTGTGCGTGCTAGGCAAGCGCTCTGCCACTGAGCTAAATCCCCAACCCCTTTTCAAAGAGAGAGAGAGAGAGAGAATCAATTTTTATTGAGTTTTTCACGTGGCTTTCGTTGCTCAGACACTTAGTTGGGTACATGGTGCTGGGGTTTGAACCTTGGTACTTGCCCATGCTGGGCAAGCGCTATAACCGCTGAGCCACCGCTCCAGCCCTTATATTTTTCTTATTACAACACTGAAACATATTTTTTTTTACTAAACTATTAATTGTACAAAATACAAAAAGAAGAAAATACAAATTTTCTATAATCCCAACACTCAGAGTTTATCACTGTTAATATTTGGAATTTATTTACCATTGTATTAAAAAAACACTGTAAGAGGATTGCGTGTTTGGGTGTGTATACACGTGTGTATGGGCCCATACATGCATATACATACACAGGAATGAACTAATTTGAAACTTTCTAAAGCTTTATAAACCAGTGTCTTCAAACCAGGTGCAGTGATGCATACCTGTAATCCTGGTGCCTCAGGAGGCTGAGGCAGGAGGATTGCAAGTTAAAGGCCAGCCTCAGCAACTTAGCAAGATCTTGTCTCAAGAAAAAAATAATAATAATAAATAGGATTGGAGATGTCACTCAGTGGTAAAGTGATCCTGCGTTCAATCCCTAGCACCAATACAGATACACAGACACACAGACACACACACACACACATATGTGCTATCCTTAATGACAATTAATGAACACATTTCATATCTCTAAGTATTTTACAACAGAAGTTCTAACCCTGAGCCACATGGACTGACTCATAGGGTTTTCTTAAACTCATTGAAATCAAATGCAAACTTGTCCACATGTGTGAACTCTTCAGGAGACAGTATCCTCAGATTTCAAAAGATCCAGAAGAGACCAATTCAAAAGAAAGGTAAGAACCATTATTAGATATGACTTTATTTTGGTAACAGTTTAATTGTATATAATTCACATAGCATAAAACTCACCTTTTGAAGTATACTCTTAACTGCCTTTTACGATATTCACAGTGATATGCAATAATCATCAAAGTCAATTTCGGAGCATTTCATCACTCTAAGAAGGAACCCTCTGTCTTTGGCTATTGGTTCCCAAATGCCTCATTGTCCCCAACCCTAATCAACCTCTACTCTATCTTCTTTCATCTCTGTTGATTTACCTATTTAGGACATTCCATTTAGATAAAAATCACACAACATAAAGTTTAAATGGTCTCTCATGACTGGTTTCTTTTACTTACCATTATATTGTCAAAGTTCATCTGTGATGTAAAATATTTTAGTGCTTTATTCCTTTTTATGGCTGCATAATATTCCATTATATGGCTACATTTTCTTTATTCATACTTCCGGTGAAAGACATTGGACTACTTGTACCACTTGCTTTATGGTTAATAATCCCACTTTAAACATTTGTGTAAAAATTTTTGTATAAGCATGTTTATATGCTCAAACACCATCTTATTTCCTTCTCTGTCAACCATTTGTTTAGATTCATATTTTTCAACCCTTTTTCAAAATCAACCTTACTCCTTTAATTTTATTTATTTAGTTGATTAAATCAATCTATGAATTAATTTTAAATTATGATTACCACAGGTGATAATTTATATTATTATAATTAACAAATTAAGTTATTTGATGTGTTAATTTAATTAAAATTCTTCCTACTGAGATAAATTCAATAGTGAAGAATAAGATTTATTCCTTACATTTGCGCTTTGGAGGGCCACAACCCGTTGCAATATCCGAGATATTTTCTCCCCCAAGAAACAATTTCTGTTCTCTGGGGGGCCGTGTCAGATCCTAACAGGATCATGTTTCCTGTGTCAGAGAACCCGGTTCTTTGTCCTTTGAGTTGAAAATAACTCTCCCACCCACACTCACTGTGTGGATTCTTGGTATTTAACTTAGTGTATTGTTTTTTGGAAACATAATAACAGACTTTTTTTTTTTTTTTTGTAAGAGAGAGAGGGACAATGAGAGAAAGAGAGAATCAATTTTATTTAGTTTTTCCTGTGGCATTCATTGTTCCAATGTTGTTGTGTCTGTGGTGCTGGGGTTTGAACCGGCGTCCTCGTGCTTGCCAGGTAAGCACCATAACCACTGAGCCGCAGCTCCAGTCCCAATAGATTTTTTTTTTTTAAGAGAGAGGGACGGGGGTTGGGGATTTAGCTCAGTGGCAGAGCGCTTGCTTAGCACGCCCAAGGCCCTGAGTTTGGTCCTCAGCCCTGAAAAAGAAAAGAAAAGAAAAAAGAGAGAGGGACAGTGAGAGAGAGAGAGAGAGAGAGAATCAATTTTTATTGAGTTTTTCACGTGGCTTTCGTTGCTCTGACACTTAGCTGTGTACGTGGGTGCTGGGGTTTGAACCCGTGTACTTGCGCATGCTGGGCAAGCACCGTAACCACTGAGCCACCGCTAAGGTCCCTAGATTTTTTTTTTTAAATGTAGTTGAATTTATCAATCTTTTTGTGGCTTCTGGGTTTTTTTTTTCCTACTTAGGCCTCTGTGGTTCCAAGATTATAGCGACACGTTCCTGCAGCTCCTGGTTTTACTTCCCAGGTTTGAAGATCCGATCCGCCAGAATCAATTCTGGTAAAGTAGGGATGTAGCCTTTCTTCCCCCAGAGGCCCGCCCGGTTATCGCAAGACCTGTTATTGAATGAGCAATCTCCTTTGACCCCACTGTCACACACACGCACAGAGGCGGATTGTTAGTCTGTGGCGTTGATCCAACCACACATACAAGTACCATGCGGCACCGTTTTCCTCATAATGTGTTTTAATATCTGTTTCTTATTTTCCCCCAATTCCTTGGCGTGTAAAAAAATTGCTTTTCTATTTCAGCCTGTTGATTTGTACCCGAACTTTGTTGTTGTTGTGTTTTATGGTGCTGGGTCTTGAACACAGGGCCTTGCACATCCAGGGCGAGTCCTTGGCCGTTGAGCTCCATCTGAACTTTGCAATCAGCTGCTTTTATTAAATAATACTGTTGTAATCTTGGTGGGATCCGTTTATATTGGAAATGACGTTAAAAAGCGCCCACCTTCGTAATGAGTCTTTCTACCCAAGACGAGAGAACTTTATGCATTCCTATTAAGCTCCCTTCCCTTGGATTTTTTTTTTTTGGGGGGGTACTGGCTATTGAACCCAGGGGCTTTTAACCACGGAGCCACATCCCCAGATTTTTTTAGTTTTTATTTTGAATCGGGCCTCGCTAAGTTGCTGAGGCTGACTTTAAGCTTGCCGTCCTCCTGCCTCAGCCTCCTGAGTTGCTGGGATTATAGGTGTGCACCACTGCACCAGGCAATGTGTTATACATTTCTTATTATAATAAAATACTGAGCTGTGTGTGTGTTTGTGTGTATTCTTCTAATTTTGAATCCTGCCACACTATTAAACAATCTTATAGTTTATAATAGATTTTCAGTTGAGTTTCTTGGCTTTCTAGGTACATAGTCATGTTATCTGCAAATAAAGATAATTTAATGCCCTTTCTTATTTTCATACCTCTAATGTCTTTCTTTAATTACATTGGTGATTTCCTTCATAACAATGCTAAATAATTGTCTAATAGAGTACTATTGGACATTTTTGTTCTATCCTGACTTTAATGGGACAGCTTCCAGTGTTTTCCCATTAAGCACAAAGCATAGATTACTTTTTCCTGAAAGTACCAATTAAGCATAATGTTGGCTTACGGGTTGAGATGAATCTATTTTATACGCTAAAGAAATAACTCTCTCTTCTTATTTTATTAAATGTTTTTAAAATTAGGAATAGATATGGAATTCTGTCAAATGCCATTCCACTGTTTGCGGAAATGATTCTGATATCGCTCTCCTTAGGCCTATTAATATGATGAATGATATTAATAGATATTTCCCCAACCTTTTATTATGAAATTTTTCAAACATGTGTCAAAGGTGAACGAATGTTACAAGAACAGCTGACATATATGCTGCTCATGTGTGTAGTGTGTTACTATACTAGCTGGCTCCTATAATTGATGATTTTTTAAAGTTGATTTTAATAGATTTTAATTGATCTTAAAATATTGAACAAGTCTTCTACTAACTACAGTAACCTTCGTTTGGTCATAGTGTCTTAGTTTTATTTTTCCTTTAAGCATGACAGTGTTTGGCTTACTATTTTAATTTGGATTTCATCTGAATATTTATAAATGGATGTTCATATAGTATGCATGTAGTATGTCTCTATTGAGTTTTGGTATCCAATAGTTTTGCTTTGCAAAAATGAAGTTGAATATAATTTTTTTAGTGTAGGCACTGGAATAGTTTAAACGTGATAAGAATTCTGTGACCCTTAAAGATTGGTAGAATTCTGCGGTAAAACTGTCTCAGGTTATTTCTTTAGAAGGTGGGTAAGTCTTTTAACAGCATTTCCTTTTGCCTCTATGGTAATTTGTCTCTTTATTATTTCTTTCTCTTCCAGAGTCAGTTTTGATAAATTTTTTTTTTGCTAATAAAAGTATCTATTTCTTCTAGTTTCCACATTTATTTGCATAAAGTTGAGCAACGTGTCACTTCAATGATTCTGTCTCTCCGTGTGTTTCTTTTTTTCCGATTATCATTACTATTTTCTCATTTTGGGATTAGATCATCAAACCATGGATATGTTGTTGTTTACGCAAATGAGCTCACACCTGATAACGACAGAAACAGTAGAGAAAGCCACCTGGCCCATCTCTGCCTCTTCCATGGTCACTCTCTTCTAAGAATTCAGAAAAAAATTTGTCTTATTCAAGAAACAAAAAAGAAACACCATCCAACTATAAACAAATGTTTTTACAAGGAAAAAGAGATGGAAATGGAAATAAATGGAATATTCTTCTGAAAGAGAAAGTGACCATATGTGGACCTAACGCCAGGTGAGCCGATTACCATAAAGCAAGCGTGCGAAACTCCCAAAGAACCACACGAAGTGGGAGGGAGGCCCTCAGCCTGGAGGTGGCCAGAGGAGGAAGGGGGGTTGAAAACCTGAGAGCAAAGGGAACTTTCCCCCCAAAATGAAGCTTAAATGAGAAGGGACACAAGACGGAGTAAGTATCTCAAAGGATCAGAAATGGAAATAGAAAGAGAAAGAGATTGAAGTGAGGAACCGGAGACCCAGCATCCGCACAAGAGGAGGCCCTGAAATACTAAACGATGGAAGGGAATAAACACTTCAAGCTCATTCAAGATTTATTTCCTGAAATACGGGAATATTTGAAGGTAAGTCTGCAAAAGGCACTTTCTGCCCTATGCAGATGAACAGAATGGTTCGCACCGAGACCTGGCTTCGAGATGCTATTGGTCCTTAAGAATAAAACACAAATCTTTTAGGCCTTAAGGTAAAAATCTAAGTTATTTCTAAGGGAAAGAAATCAGGATGGAATCAGGATTCTACATAGCAATGTTTTATGTTTTAAAAATAGAGCACAATTTTAAAGATATGCAAGGAAAGAAAATGGGCCAGTGGTTTCTATTGAGGCCAAGTCTCCTCTAAGTATGAAGGCCATCAGGAAAACAGTTACCAGCATGCAGGACCCAGTGACTGCTGCTCCCGGGAGCCCCTCTAAGGAGAATAGTCGAGAAAGATCCTCAGACAATTCATAACCAGGGGGAGAAATTTCAGTGGAAGTCTGGTGGAGAGTGTTGAATGCACAGCTGAAAACCTCGGGAGAAACAATGAAATAAAGGTGATAAAATCGCTTGTATCTAACTCTGGGTCCCAGCAGCAAATGGAATGCATATGGGCAAAGGGCTTGTTTGGGAGGACGGACTTACAAGGGGACAAGTTCAAGTATGGGGTCACGGAGCATCACAAGGAGCTGCGCCCTATCCTGGACTTGCCACGAAGCCAAGGTCAGGAGTCGTTTCTGGGTGTACCGTCGACTGCTTTGAGAGGGACAGTGACATTAAACAGAGAATCAGAGCCACCCTAAAAAGACTGGAGGCAGGGAGCCTGGGAAACCAAGAACTTGAAGTCACTTCCCTCCCCTCAGCGTCCTTGGGTTCTTCTTTGACCAAGCCCAGCCAGGAGGTGGAGGACACAGGAAGTGGTAGAGAGGATCTGGAGGGATGAGTGGAGGGTACTGAGTACAGCAGTGTGTGCTGTGCGCTCTGGCAGTGTAGAAACAACACAACACAACGTAAAAATAACAACAGTGTAGAAACAACACAACATGGTGTGGAAATAACACAACGCAGTGTGGAAATAACACAACTAACCAAAATGGGGCTTAGGGGAAAGGAAGTGGCCCGCTGGCCGGCTGCCTGGTGCTGTTGTCGCAGGGTGAAAGGACATCACCTGAGGCCCCCAGGCAGTGAAGGAGAGAGGGGAGGAGGGCTCGGCCACTGCATTAGTGTGGCTTCCCGGAGAGCAGGAAGTCAGGGGCTGCAGGAGCAGAATTCCTGCTTCCAGAGAATCCCGAAAGCAGGGGCCGCGCAGAGCGCAGGGGCACGAACACGCGTGAACCCAGCGACGGGCGGGAGGGCGGACACGCGTGCCAGTTACTAGACAAGCACACGGCTGTGATGTCAGCAAGCGTGAGAGGCCTCACTCACCTTTCCACCGCGGGAACCGACCCTGGGGACACCGGGGGGCACTCTTCTTATCTTGGGGTGCACAGGGGCTTCAGAAAGGGCTTTCTGAGCACGCAATGAAGATTACCTCTAAACAAACGGTGGAAAACTTGACTTCTTTTTTTTTTTTTTTTAAAGAGAGAGGGATAGTGAGAGAGAGAGAGAGGGAAAGAGAAACAATTTTTTATTTAGTTTTTCATGTGGCTTTCATTGCTCTGAGACTCGGTTGTGGACGTGGTGCTGGGGTTTGAACTCATGTCCTCGCGCAGGCCAGGCAAGCGCCTTAACTGCTGAGCCACCGCTCCAGCCCCTGAAACTTGACTTCGTAAAAATAAACTTTACAAGGCTGGAGCGGTGGCTCAGCAGTTACAGCTGAGCCTGTGCCTGTGCAAGGACGCAGGTTCAAACTCCAGCACCACGTACACAACAAAGTGTTGGGACAACGAAGGCCATGTGGAAAACTAAATAAAAATTTATTCTCTCTCCTCTCTCTCTCACTGTCCCTCTCTCTTAAAAATAAATAAATAACTTTAAAAGTAAGTTAAGAAAGCAAATCAGGGGCACATCATATTACTATTACATATGCACTTATGATTATACAACAACACAACTCAATAAAATTTAAAACAAGAAAAAAGAAATCAAATGTGAGCAGCTTTGTGAGTCTGAACTGATTTCACTTAGAATAATTTTCTCCCTTTCCATCTGTTTGCCAGCAAATGCCATAATGTCATTCTTCTGCCACCTTCTCTTTAAATTGACCAAATCACACTACGTACCTAGATGAATATACCACAGTGAATGTCACTTCTCTGTGTAGGTCTAGATAGCACAAATTTAAAAAGCAATAAAGAAATAGAAGGAATGCAGTAGAGTAGAAGAAGGAGGACCAGGAGAGGGAGGAGAGGGGAAGAGGGAGTACTGCGGACTGAAGTGGAGCAGATTATATTCCATGCATGTACAATGTCAGAATGAAGCCCACCATTGTGTAGAACTATAATGCACTAATAAAAATTAAATGTAAACATATAGATACTATACATGTGTGTATAGGGGTGTGTGTGTGTGTGTGTGTACATATGTTAAAAAACAAAATTACAGAGTGGGAGCGGTGGCTTAGCGGTTATGGCCCTTGCCTTGCATGAGCGAGTACGTGAGTTCAAACCCCAGCATCACGTACACAACAAAATGTCAGAGCAACAAAAGCCACATGAAAAACTAAATAGAAACTGATTCTCTCATTCTCTCTCTCTTTCACTGTCCCTCTTTCTTAAAAAGAAAAGAAAAGAAAAACAAAATTACAAAGCAAACTTCCAGGTAAGAAAATCTACCAGAAATAGGAGAAATAGGAAACAAATACAGAGTGAATATCAATATATAAAGAACTCTTAACTAATCAGGAAAAGACGAATGCTCAGCATGAAATAACCACACCACAGCATGACAGGTCACGCAGGGGAGATACAAATGGCTCACGAATTTCAGACTTTGAAGAAATCAACGGCCATTACAATAACAAGACAGCCAGGCGCAGTGGTGCATGCCTGTAATCCCAGAGGCTCCTGAGGCTGAGGCTGGAGGATCACAAGTTCAAGGCAAGCCTCAGCAACTTGGTGAGACCTTGTCTCAAAAATAAATAAATAAATAAATAAAAGAAAAGAAAAGAAAAAGGACTGAAGATGTAGCTCAGTGGTAGAGTACCTCTGGGTTCAAACCGCAACACAGGACGACCAACAATAACAATAGAAGCTTTTTCCTATTAAATTAGAAGGGATTTATTTATTTTTTTTTCAGGGCTGAGGACCAAACCCCGGGCCTTGCACATGCTAGGCAAGCGCTCTGCCACTGAGCTAAATCCCCAACCCCGTAGAAGGGATTTAAAAGTTCCCAAAAGTGACATCACTCCTTCACTGCTCAAGTCGGTTCTAACTACATTTCAGGATAATAAGAAAAGATTTATCCCTTGACCCTGATAGTACAACCTTAAGAATTTAAGAAAGATTTTATGGATTCATTCATTATTATATTATCCAATTGATATTCATTTATTTAAATCAGAAAACTGAGTGCTAAATGCTCACAAAGTCTTACAAGAATATCGCTCGTAATCTTGAAAAACAGGAAATGTGGGTCATTAAATTTTGGTCTTCCCAAACGTTAGAATAGCACATTGATATTAAAATGCATATAGAAGGGGCTGGAATGGTGGCTCACAGGTTTCGGCACTTGCCTCGAATGCACACGGACGCGGGTTCAAATCCCAGCACCTCGTACCCAACAAGGTGTCGCAGCAAAGAAAGCCACGTGAAAAACTAAGTAAAATTGGTTCTCTGTGTCTCTCTCTTTAAAAAAATAAAATAAAATAAAATGCATGTGGGAATGGCGACGAGCAGGAGGGTATCATTTGAAGACACCAAGTACAAAGTGCTACACTAGCATGGTGCGTGGTACAGGCGGGCGCACTGAGTTCAGGTGCAGCAGCTTCTCAGCGAGGAACGTGGCTCAGGGAGAAGGGGGCTTTGTGTAGCTTAGTCTGGCTGGTGCATGGGAGCAGAGGCTGGGAAAGCTGGATGTGCCACCAGGTCTGCTCGCGATTTCCTGGACCAAGTTCAAACTACAGAGGCATTAAAATACAAGCCTTTCCCTTTCTTCCATGGTCTCTCTTTTGACTTATGGTATTTTTAGCAGGCAATTTGCTGTCATTTTAAGCGAATAACGGTTTAAAAGTTTAACTTAGTTGTGTCTTTCTACTCGGCAACGCTAGTTTTAGGTGTAAATTCAAGAGCCTTTAGCTAGCACACAGAACATTGAAATCACTCAATGCTATGGTTTGGATGGTGTTTCCCAAAGGTGCAAGCACCCTGCGTTAGTCCGCTGTTTCACTGCTGTGATTGAAAGACCTGACAAGGACAATTTCAAGGGGGAAAAGTTTATTTGGGGACCCACCGTTTTGGAGGTCTAAGTCCATAGAAGGCAGGCTCCATTCCTTGGGGCTCCGGGTGAGGCAGGGCATCAGGGCGGAAGTGTGGTGAAAGAAAGAGGCACAGGCATTGCAATCAGGAAGCAGAGAGACAGACGCCACTCACCAGGTGCAAAATATCTACTCCAAAGGCCTGTCCGCAGTGACCACCTCCTCAGCCACGCCCTGCCTGCCTTCACTTACCCCCACTAATCCCCATCAGGAGGTTAGCTCACCGATCGGGTTGAGGCTCTCCTAACCCAATCATTTCACCTCCAAAGGCTTCTAGCATTAACTCACCATGAACTTTTGGGGGCTGCCTCATATCCAAACCATTACATTCCACCCCTGGTCCCTGAAAGCGCAGGACCATCTCAGAATGCAAAATACATTTAGTCCATTTCCAAGAGTTCCCAGAGTCCCAATGTTCCAAGATTGCCCAAAAATCCAAGTCCAGTCTCCTTTCAGTGTGAGTCCCTGTAAAAACTCAAATCAAAATACTTGTATCTAATATATAAAGGCACCAAGTATGCCGTTTCCATGTGAAGCAACAGAGCCACAGAAAAAAGGATGGGACCAAAGCAAGACCGAAATCCAACTGGACAAGCACCCCCAAAAGGGATTTCGGGCCCCTGACATCCAGCCATTGTCTTTTGTTCCTGGCTGATGAGGTGAGGGATTTTGCTGCCCCACACACACCCACCATGATGTGCTGCCTGGCTGCAGGCCTAAAGTGATGAGGACAATTGGTCACAGTAAGCTCCAAAACTGTAAGCCAAAGTAAACCTTTTCCCTTTATAAGTTAATTTTCTCAGACGTTTTGTTATAGTGGTAGAACTGACTAATACACATAGTTTGTAATTTGTAGTGTGTACTTGCATACACATTTTATTTACATACACACTTTATTCTTACTAAGAAATACAAAAAGAAAAGTTAAATCTGCATCATCTCTAAGGAATAAGAAGAGAAATAATAAAGATTGACACACCAATTGGTGAAATAGCCAAGTAGAGAAGATAAAACCAAAAGTTCATTCTTGGAAAGAAAATAATTTAAAAAGAGAGGTAGGAGTGGGAAGGAACCAAGAGAAAGAGATACAAGTTAACAGTAACTTCAAAATATTATGACGAGGTACTTGCTAATAACTTTGAGAAATCATATGAAATACTCAAATATTCATTATAGGAAAACATAGAATGCCAAAATTTATACAAGAAGAAATGAACTTGTATGGAGTTAATGGGTAAACTTGAACAAATGTTAAAAATAATGAAATTGTAGTCATATACCTTCTCTTTCTGCTTGCTTTCCACAAACAAAAATTTAAAAAAACAACCTAGGTCCAGGTGGATTTAGACGGTTCTACAAATGAAGTATATTGAACTTCTAAGGAACAGTTATTTTTCTATTTTATTCACATTGTTCCAGAAAATTAGAAAAAAAATCTGCCCAGTTAATTTTCTATTCTAATCCTGATTCCAAAAACCAGACAGGAACATGCAAGACAGGGAAATTATAGGCCTACTTCCCTGATAAACACAGATTCAAAAATCCTAAGTAATGGGTTGTTAGTGTAGCTCAGTGGAAGAGTGCTTGCTTAGCATGCAGAAGGTCCTGGGTTTGATTCCCAGTACTGAAAACGAAAAATCAAATTTTATTTTTTACTAAATAAATTCAGCACTATATTAAAAATAATACGTCATATTCAAGAAATGCAAACATAGTTCAACCTCAGAAAAAAATGCTCATTTATTATGACACATCATAGAAGGAGAAAAATAATACACGACAATCTAAATTGATGTGGAAAAGGCATTTGATAATGCCTCTACTTTATTATGATTAAATATTATAAAAGTTGGAGTAGAAAAATTACTTAATTCAGATAAAGTTCATGTACTGCAAAATAAATAATACACCTAATAAAGAGAGTTTAGACTTAGAGTTTTAAGATTTCAAAATCCTCTATGGCTGATACTGTTAAATATAGTATTAGAGATTCTAATATCCCAAGGAAGATCAGAGTTTTGTGAAGTTTGGAAGGGAAGACATAAATTGCTGTTATTTGCTCATATGATTTCCCATCTACATGGGTATGAATGGAACTAATTGGCTAGTTACAAGAACCAGTGTGAGAACTCAGCTAAGGCTGCCCAGATGGGAGATTTACCTACCAAAATCCACACATTTGGGGCCGGAGCAGTGGCTCAGTGGTTACAGTGCTTGCCTTGCATGTGCTAGTATGCGGGTTCGAAGCCCAGCACCACGTGCACAATGAAGTGTCTGAGCAACGAAAGTCCATGAAAACTAAATAAAATTGATTCTTTCTCTCTCTTTCTCACTGTCTCTCTCTCTTAAAAAAAAATCCACACAATTGTCTACCACAGCAGTAACCAACTAGAAAATGTAATAAAAGTTTCACTTCAAAAAGTGATAAATACAATAAGTAATGGAAGACATCATAAAGTATAAAGGTAAGAAAAATATCATCAATCATACTAAGAAAACTCACAAAGTCTTTGAGAATTAAACCAAGAACATATAAGATCTGTATGATTTGAACTTAAAATTTTGAGTAATTGACATCTCTCGGAGAGTGAAAATATTATGATCAAGTCAACTCTCCCCAGATTAATTCATAAATTTACTGAATTCTAGTCATAATGACAATTCTATGTGTCAATGTGTATCTATTTTCTATATGTATACATGAATACACACATATGTATGAAACTTGGAAAATCAAAAATTACATAGAATAATGCAAAGCCCATGAAGAACTAGATCAATTTTTTTAAAAAAAGGATAAGGGAGGTGGCTTTCTCCACCAAATATTTTTTATTAGATGTATATAGAAATACAATTGAGGGGGACACATTATCAAACCATCAATAACCAATGTATATATACTTAGTTAACCACAGGTAATGCCAAATCATGGATGTCCAGCTTGGGTTTCCCCTCTTTCTGTTTCCCCCAGAAGAACTCTTGAATTAAATGAGTATCTTGTGGAGGAATGACATCTGCTTCTGAGTTGGTTCCCCCCTGTTCCCACTCTCCAGTCTCCTAGGAGTTCTTCCTACACCCTCCCCCTCCCTACATCACCAGGTATCCTAGGCAAGTTTCCCCCTGTTTGTGTAAAAATTCACACATTTTGAGGTTATTATTAGCTTAGCCATCTACCATACTACTTCCTGATGTATTCTAGCTTCCACAAATGAGAGAAACCATTCGGCCCTTGAGTCTCTGAGATTGGGATACTTCACTGAGCCTTTCCATCTCCATCCATTTGGCTTCAAAAGCCAATATCATTTTCTCTAATGGCCAAGTAGTATTCCATTGTATATATGTACCACAGTTTTTGAATCCACTCATCAAGTGAGGGGCATCTGGGTTGGTTCCATAGTCTAGCTATAGTAAATTGAGCTGCTGTAAACATTGATGAAGCCACATCTCTATAATATGCTGATTCTAACTCTTTTGGGAAAATACCCAGAAGTGGGATAGCTGGGTCATAAGGTGGTTCCAGTCCTAATTTTTTGAGGATTCTCCACACTGCTTTCCAGAGTGGCTGAACCAATTTGCAGTTCCACCAGCAGTGTGACAGTGTTCCTCTTTTTCCACAGCCCCTCCAACATCTGTTGTTGTCCATATTCTTCATTTTTGCCACTCTAACAGGAGTGAGGTGGAATCTCATTGAAGTTTTGATTTGCATTTCCCTTATAGCTAATGATATAGAGCATTTTCTCATATATTTATGGGCTTTCTGGACTTCCACTGGAGAGAAGTTCCTTTTGAGTTCTTTAGCCCATTTATTGATTGGATTATTTGTGAGTTTGGACTTTAGTTTCTTTAGTTCCCTGTATCTTCTGGATATTAGCCCTCTCTCCGAGGTGTAGCAGGCAAAAGTTTTCTCCCATTCAGTAGGTTCTCTCTTGATGCTCTTGACTAGATCTTTAGCTGTGCAGAAACTTTTTAGTTTAATTGCATCCCATTCATTTATTCTTGATTTTACTGCTTGAGCCATGGGAGTTTTGTTAAGGAAGTAGCTGCTGACTCCTATATGTTATAGTGTTGATCCTACTTCTTTTTCTAGTAAGTTTAAAGTTGTTGGCTTAATATCCAGGTCTTTGACCCATTTTGATTTAATTTTTGTGCAGGGCGAAAGATAAGGATCCAGCTTCAGTGGCCTACACATGGCTGTCCAGTTTGTCCAACACCATTTGTTGAACAGGCTATCTTTCTTCCACACTATACTTTTGCCCCCTTTATCAAATATCAAATAGTTAAGGATATGGGGGTTTGTCTCAGGATCTTCTATTCGGTTCCACTGGTCTTCGATTCTGTTTTGATACCAATACCACGCTGTTTTTGTTACTATGGCTCTGTAGTATAATTTCAGGTCAGGGATTGAGATACCCCCTACTTCTTCCTTTCTATAGAGTAATGTTTTGGCTATTCTGGGTCTTCTGTTATTCCATATGAACTGGGGAATTGCTCTTTCTATATCTGCAAAGAATGCCATTGGTATCTTGATGGGGATTGCATTGAATCTGTATAGGGCTTTGGGTAGAAGGGCCATCTTTATTATATTGATTCTGCCTAACCATGAACATGGAATGTTTTTCCACCTACTCAGGTCTTCTGTAATTTCTTTCTTTAGTGTTTGATAGTTTTCTTTGTAGAGGTCCTTAACATCCTTTGTAATGTTGATGCCCAAGTATTTCATTTTTTTAGAAGTGATGGTGAATGGGAGAGATCTCCTGATTTCTTTTTCTGTGGATTTGTTGCCGGAGTAAAGAAACGCTAGTGACTTACTGGAGTTGATCTTATAGCCAGCTACTTTGCTGAAAACACCTATAAGCTCTAGGAGTTTTCTGGCCGATTTTAATGGGTCTTCTAGGTATAGAATCATGTCATCAGTGAATAGAGATAACTTGACTTCCTCTTTTCCTATATGAATACCTTTGATTTCCTTATCTTGCCTGATAGCTCTGGCAAGGGTTTCAAGGACTATATTGAACAAGAGTGGGGAGAGCGGACAGCCTTGTCTTGTTCCTGAATTCAGTGGAAATGCTTTCAGTTTTTCTCCATTGAGGATAATGTTGGCTGTGGGTCTGTTGTAAATGGATCTGACATAGTTAAAGTATCTTCCCTTGATCCCTGTCTTCTCCAGTGTTTTGAGCATAAAGTGGTGAATTTTATCAGAGGCCTTTTCTGCATCAATTGAGATGATTATATGATTTTTGTTTTTAATTCTGCTTATGTGGTGAATTACATTTATTGATTTGTGTATGTTGAACCAGCCTTGTTTTCCTGGAATGAAGCCTACTTGATCATAGTGTATTATCTTTTTAATGTGGTTTTGTATCCAATTAGCTAAAATTTTATTAAGAATTTTTGCATCAATGTTCATCAGGGAAATTGGTCTGTAGTTTTCTTTCCTTGACATGTCTTTGTTGGGCTTTGGAATCAGGGTAATATTTGCCTCATAAAAAGTGTTTGGGAATGATCCCACTCAATTTCCTGGAAGAGCTTGTAGAGGATCGGTGTTAGTTCTTCTGTGAAGGCTTGGTAGAATTCTGCCGTATATCCATCGGGACATGGGCTTTTCTTTTCTGGGAGAGCTTTGATTGCTGCTTCAATTTCGCTTTCTGTGATAGGTTGGTTTAGGTTTTCAATGTCCTCCTGTGTTAAAGAGGGGATTTTGTGTGTGTCCAAGAACCCGTCCATGTCCTCGAGGTTATCAAATTTAGCAGAGTATAAGTTTTCAAAATAGGTTCTGATAATCTTCTGTATCTTGGGTGAGTCTGTGGTGATATCCCCATTTTCGTGTCTGATTTTGCTGATTTACTTCATTTCGTTCTTCCTTTTGGTGAGGTTGGCAAGGGATCTGTCGATTTTGTTGACTCTTTCAAAGAACCAACTCTTAGTTTTGTTAATAGTTTGTATAGTTTTTTTTTTTTTT
>PVKS010032474.1:0-22513 GCA_004027875.1 Aplodontia rufa | reverse complement strand
TATATATATATATATATATATATATATATATACACATACACACACACACACCAAATTCAGTAAAAACAATAGAGCTAAAAAAGGATAAAAAATTTAAAGAAAGCAATAATGAAGAATAATTTTTTTTCTCCAGTTCTCTTTCTATATCCTAATATCTCAGTCTAATTTCTTTTTTCTTTTTTCTTTTTATTCATTAAACATGGTCTTACAATTAGGAGGGACTGACAAACAATCAAGAACAAAAGTATAATGACGGAACAAGCCAAGGCTGGTGCCAGTCTGTTGTTTACCCACCTTGGGTTCCCCATGGTTTCATGTTTCCCCTTCAATCCCCAAGTTAACTGGACTTCTCCTGGAAATCGGAAGTTCCCCTCTGATTAGATTCCCCCATACTACCACCCTCTGGTCTCCCTGATATTCTTCCTATTCCCTCCCCACTTCCTGCCACCCTCCCTACATCCCCCAGGAACCTAGGCAAGGTTGCCCATGATAATGTAAAAATTCATACATGTTGAGGTAATTGTTAGGGTTAGCCATCTATCATACTGTATCCACTTGTATTCTAGCTTCCACAAATGAGAGAAAACATTCGGCCCTTGAGTCTGAGTTAGAGATAATTCACTTAGCAAAATTTTTTCCATCTGCATCCATTTGGCTGCAAATGCCATAATATTGTTTTCTCTAACAGCTGAGTAGTATTTCATTGTATATATGTACCAAAGTTTTTTAATTCACTCATCAAGTGAGGAGCATCTGGGTTGGTTCCATAACTTAGCTACAGTAAATTAAACTGCTATAAACATTGGTGAAGCTGTATCTTTACACTACGTCAATACTAGCTCTTTTGGGAAGACACCCAGGAGTGGGATAGCTGGGTCAAAAGGCAGTTCCAGCCCTACTTTTTTGAGGAGTCTCCACACTGATTTCCAGAGTGACTGTATCAGTTTGCAGTCCCACCAATAATGAACAGTGTTCCTCTTTTCCCACAGCCCCTCCAGCATCTGTCATTGTTTGTATTCTTCATTTTTGCCACTCTGACAGGAGTGAAGTGGAATCTCAGTGAAGTTTTATCTTGCATTTCTTTGATTGCTAGTGATGTAGAGCATTTTCTCATATATTTATGGCCTTTTTAGACTTCCTCTGCTGAAAGTTTCTTTTTAGTTCCATATCCCATTTATTAATTGGATTATTTGTGATTTTGGTATATAGTTTTTTGAGTTCTCAGTCTAATTTCTTAAAAGGGCTGAAAGTGGAATGGTGCTTGATTACTTGAATTTAAAAAGTAATTTATTGTGAACCTAGAATGAAAATAAGAGAAAATTCTTAAATTTTATTCCGTAAATTCATGAAGAAAAAAATTAGTTTAATTGGTATTATCAGATTGTTCTTCACTTGGCTACACATTGTGTTTATAGTGTGGCAATGAAATGATAGGAGTTTTACTTAACTTTACTATATTTGGAAATCACATAACTTTTTATTGACATGCTTGATTTTTCCTTCTGTGCAGTGACAAGGAGAAATAATCCCCAAAACTATTAACATTCTGATCTCCAACACCATATGTTTCATAATAATTCTGTGCCCATTCTTTTGGGTATTTGATGTGATAGAATTAAACACACCAAATAAAAAATGATACCAACTGCTTGTGGTTGAACAGATTGAAGAGGCAAAGATTGAAAACATGGGTCAAGTTTATGTCTCTACCAATGTGTAGCTTTTATCATATTAAAATATACTTTTAATAAAGGTAAATAAAATAATGTCAGAATTAGGAAGTACAAAGTGACTAAGGTGACCAAGGTAGCCTTATATTTTAGGCCTTTTATTAGAGACCATTAATCAAAATATCATATGTATTTTGAATGTGACTTTCAAATGCCAGATGAAAAATGTATAAGGAATTTTAAAGTCTTTAATCTAGGCAGAAGAGAGCTTATTATCCTTAAAAATAGGGAGTAGGACACAAACACTGTAAGGAAAGAGATTGAATAAGATACTTTATGTAAATTGAGTTTAAAAAAGAGCAGGAGAAGCCAAACTTATATCAGAGAAAATGAACTTTAAATCAAAAACAATAAAAAAAAGACATGAAGGTCATTATATAACAATAAAGGAGTCACTTCTACAAGAGGAAATAGCAACTATAAATTTCTAATCATCCAGTATTGGAGCACTCAAGTATATGAAGCAAATATTGATAGACATGCATGGAAAAATATACAATACTATATAGCAGGGACTTAACAATACTCCAGTTTCATCAATAGACAGATCTTTCACACAAAAACTTAAAGCAACAGCTGAGCTAGCTTGCAACTTAAGCCACATGAATCTAGTAAACATCTATAGAACATTTCATCCAACACCCCAGCATACACATTTTTCTCAGTATCATAGAAAATTCTCCAAAATAGGGTATATGATAGACCACCAAACAAATGTGAACAAATTTAAAAAATGAGTTATATTAGCTATATTTTCTGGTCTTTAGGCAATTAAATTATCAATAACAAATGAAAAATTGAGTAAACACTTTATTCTAGAATATCCAATGGATCAAGAAGTAAATCAAAGGAAATTAAAAAGTCCTTGAAATTAATGAAAATGGAAATACAATTTACCAAGACCTATGGATATAACAAAAACAGTATTAAGAAAGAAATTTATAACAATGACTACATCAAAAAATCAGAAAGGTCTCTATCCAAAAACCTATTATGGATCAAGGAAATAAAAAGCTAAGTAAGGACAAGTGAAACCAAAATTATTAGGAGAAAATAAATCATAAAGATCTGAGAAGAAACAAATGCATTAGAGATTTAAAGTATAAATTCTCAAAAAGCTATATATCTTTGAGCAAATAAAATTGGTATAGCTTAAGCTAGATTAAGATAGAAGACTCAAAATCAGAATAAAAGTTAAACATTACAACCAATGGCACAGAAACCCAAAAGTCATTGGAGATTATGATGAACAATCACATACAAACAAATAAGGTAACCTAGAAAAAATGGACACATTTTATTTTATTTACTTATTTATTTTTTTGGTACCAGGGATTGAACTCACGGTGCTCAACAATTGAACCACATCCTAGCCCCTCAGGACCTCATCAAGTTACTGAGACTGATTTTGAACTTGTGATGCTCCTGCCTCAGCCTCCTGAGTCACTGGGGTTAGAGGTGTGTGCCACCTTACCTGGTCTGATAATATTTTCCTTAAAAGGGGAAGAAAGAGATCATAAAATATGTATGTAACCACCAAAAATAATGAGTGACCAAACCCATCTTGAGCAAAATGAATTAAGCCTTACACCACCTGAGTTGAAAAAATATTAGATTTGTAGTAATCAAAATAGAACAGATTGGCATAGGAACAGATGTATAAACCAATGGTAGAAAGTAGAAAATCTAGAAGTAAACTACTTCCTCTACAGCCAAATGTTCTTTATTTTGCTATTTTTTGTTGGTAGTGGTTTTTTGAATAAAGGGGCAAATAAGTAGTAGTAAAGAAAGGAATGTCTTTTTGATCTGGGAAAATTGAATATGCATTTGCAGAAAAATAGATATGTTTTTCTTTTTAAGTATATAACCAATTCATATGGAATTAAATACTTATATATCAGACAAGAAATTAGGATATTACTAGAAGAAAACAAAGGAGAAATGCCTCAGGACATTGGAAAGGGCAAACATTTTGTTGTACAAGACCCCCAAACACAGGGAACAAAAGCAAGAAATAGGCAAATGGAATTGCATCAAACTTAAAGCTTCTACACAGCAAAGGAAGCAATACAATTGCCTACAGAATACAGGAAATATTTATGAACTATACATCAGACAAGAGGTTAATACCCAAGACCTATAAGAAACACCAAAACACAATAACAAAAAAATGTAAAAATTTGATTTAAAATGAGCTATCAATCTAAGTTGACATTTCCCTAATATAGACATAAATATCTAACAGATTTATGAAAACAATTTCTCAACATCATTGGTCATGAGGGAAATAATAATCAAAATCAACATGAGATATTACTTCACTGCTATTTAAGAATGACTGTTATCCAAAAGATAGAAAATAATAAACACTGGGCCAAAAAAGGAGAAAAAGGTATTCTTGCACAATGTTGGTGGCAGTGTAAATTAGTTACAGATAATGATAATAGTAGGAAGTTTCTTCAAAAATTAAAAATAGAGATACCTTTAGTTCCAGCAATCCCACTATTGTGCCTATAACCAAAGACAGTGATTTCCAAGTATTGAAGAGATATGTACAGTCCCATATTCAGTGCTCCACTATTCTCAGTAACCAATAAGTGGATTCTATTTTTGCCTCATTACTGACAAAAATTAAAAAAGATGATAACTAGTTTAGTGCCCATGAACAAATGAATGGATAAAGAAAAGTTTGTACATCTTCAGGAGATAATTTTCCACCTTAAAAAATATCTTGTCCTTTGTAAAAAATATGGATGGAACTGGAGATCATTACACAAAATGAAGTAACCCAGGCAGAGCAAGACATGTACCGCCTGATCTCATTGATGATTATATAATCACAAACAGCACAAAAATATTTCTGACAGGCTTATATAGGACTCTAAATGGAACTGAAAAAAAAGTAGATAAACACATAATAGAACCTTAAAAGGAAGTTTGATCATTTGACATTTATGAATTAAAAACTGAATAGTAATTAATACCCTGGACATTTTCTTGTGATTTTCAATTCCAGAATTTTGAATAAACTTTCAATCATGATTTTTTACTCTGAACTAAAATAAAATATGGAAAAAATAGTACTGTAGAGTCAACTTAAGGTATAAATATATACAAACTGTAGGGCAGAAATTGAGAGAGTTACACATTTTTTAAGTATACAATTAAACTTAGCCCTATGAGTTGCATTGAATTTTGATTGAGGGTTTCTGGGCACAAAATGCATTATTCAGTTAATTGGGCAATGAACTAACAAGGTTGCCAAGCTTTATTAGGCAATTTTGTGGTACTCAAAGGGCAATTTAAAATTTCACTGTTTAAATTGAATTATAAATTATAACTGAAATGTGATAGCTTATTCCTTTGCAAGGCCTTTTTATTAAAACCTTGATTTCCATAAACCAGGACAAATGTGAATAAAACTTATTTGTATTCAAAAAACTAATTTGTAGATGTGTGTGTGTGTGTGTGTGTGTGTATGTGTGTGTGTGTATAATATGATCAAGCTTTTTTCTATATATATCAGTCAAAATGATATAATAGTGCAGAATTACGTTTTAACAAAATCATAACTTTAAACATTACGTATGCTTGTATATGAACTAGAAGCATTAAAACTATACCTTTTGATGGAGTTTTACTTGTGGAATATAATTTACTTCTATGTATGCTACTAGCAATATTTGGAACAGTAGAAGAAAATTCTGAAAATAAATCAACTGGAAACAGAATAACTTGTTTGATAGTTTAGTTTCTTAATCTCAGAGAATTTGATTTTTTTCAATAAAAGGAGATAAATTGCTGCATATACAGCATTTACAACCTAAATTATAATCTAAATGTAGATATTTTACTTTCCAAACTATTCAAAATTTTCTTAGGCATAATTTGAAGCATCAATAATCAAATAAAAATAAGTTATTTTACTGAGGTCCTGGTATAGTTTCTCTTTTCTCTCTCTCATATTAATTATGCATGGATTTATTTGAACAATGCTGTAAAAGTGTTATTCATGTATATGTCCATTCCAAATTATTATTTTTTCTTATGGAGTCTTTTGCAAAGTAAATCCCTGTACTCCCACCAGTTTTGTAACAATAAAATCCTGAATTCTCCATGTTATTAATTTCCACCCTCTCAAAAAATCACTGATGTCCCTGTATTCTACTCTAAAGTGTGTGCAGATGTTTTGTTTTGTTTTTTTCTTCTGATTTTTGCTAAGGATTGAGTGTGACTTTAAATTTAGTATTCATTTGTATATTATGTTGGTATTATTTATTATGAAGATGAACACTTATAAATGAATTGCGTTCAGCCCATAGATTCAGGCTCAGAATTATTATCTAAAATTACTATGTCAATCTGTTTTTATGCACCAAAAAGTTAATGAGTAATATCTAATCCATCTTCTTGATATTGACTGTGTGAAGAATACTTTGAAAGCTTAATTCCCTGAGAGCATTTTGTGACTTGAGATAAGTTAATAAAAGAGTTTATATAATTTCAATATTTGTTTTCAATTATGAATCTTGAAAATGTGTTCCATCTGTGGGAGAAAGTTCAGAACAGACTGTTTTTATAAACTAATTTAGTTTTGCAAGTTTAAAAAATGACATGACCTGAATTGACTACAAAAATCCTTGATAGTTTTTTCCCCCTAAAATTTAATAAAGCTTTTCAAGATGGCAAACAAATTATATATAATTATATATTTATGTGCATGTTTATACATTATTAGTGATAGAATAATTATGTGCTACATGCATTATAGTGATAAATTATTATACAATCCTCAGAATTTGTGGAAAAAATGAAAACAGACATCTTTCAAGTAAAACTATTATCTTGTCTTTTGTTTTTAATTTCATTTGAACAGTTTAAGAGCTAAAAATCAATGTCTCTGACTTATAGATCTTGTAATTTTAATGACACTAGGATTAAATTATATTATCTAAGCATTTATAAATGAGCCTTACCTTTTCAAACTTCGTTATGCACACAGATTGCTGTGCCAACAATATGTTGATCTTAACTACTGTAATCTATGTTGTCATTTTTGAAAACTTCAAATACAATCTCCAGATTCAATTAGAAAGATAATCTGTAAAATCTTCCCTAATCTCACCATGTGAAATTTGTAATATGATGGAATTCTTATAAAATTATATTAATTATTGTGTGCTCTTGTAATTTTCCAATGGTTTATCTATTAAAACTGTTGTCTACAATATTGCAAGATAGCATGAGATGTGAACTATATTTTGTATAATGTAGCTTATATTACAATGTATTATAGCACTTAATAAATGAAAATTAAAAAACTATCCATATTATGACTGTGAGTATGAGTTTTCTTGTGAATTCAGCTTAAAGTAAATTTTATTTCAAGTACTTGAGCTATGTAGGATAATGATACTTTGTTATTTAGAATGATTATTGTAATCATTGTAGTTATTATAATAAATTCATTAATTCAGCTAATTTTCTTGAACAAATGAAAAATTCTTGAACAAATGAAAAATACATGAACTTCTGATAATTTTCATGAGCCTACAAGAATCCCAATTTTATAATGCGCTCAATATGATTTTCTAGATCATTTAGAAATAGGCAAGTTACTATTTCTATTAGGATATTCAAATATTGCCCTTTTATATCAATCTCCTTAAAATATATCTATCAGCTGGAAATAAAACTCTAGGCAGATACTTATTTTTTCTTTGGCATGGTAAAGTTGTTAAACCCTGTCTTCTGAATGTATTATGGACAATATTTAGCACAGTGGTACTTTTCAGTACCTAAATTATAAGTTGAATCTAGTCCATTCTCTTAATTTCCTTTTTCTTTTATTTCTGTTAGATAATATTCTGAAGTCACATAGAAAATGCAACATACAAAATGCATTTATCAAATTATTTTTCTCTTTGCCTTATATTTGATGAATATCTGGAAATGATATTGTCCTGCAAAGAATCTTTTCTACTGTAGTTAGGGAGTTTATAGTACTCATTGACTACTTTTTATTCTAAACTTACTATTTTTTATGTGAAAATCTTCTTTTCTCATGTTTATATTAATTTCATATATTCTTACTGTTTCTAAAGAAAGCTATTTTTGTTAATCACTGAGTTAATTTTCTGATTATCAAATCACATTTATAAGAATAAGAACTCGTAAGCAGTATCCAACTTTATCCGTAATTTAAAGGATACGGGTAATTATGAGATAAATATTAAAATCCTTCATGACACATTTGGATGCATCTGGCTGAGATTTAACATATGAGATTCGAAATGATACGTTTGGTGAATCTTTTACACAGAGGGAGCTGATTGAGTTGTGAAATATCTCTGGTTCATATTTTGATAACTATATTGGTCGTGCGGGATGTTTTAGTCATAACTTTAGATTTGTATATTACAAACAGCATAGAGAGAACAGGTGTGTCCTACTGAAAACATTCAGTAAAAATTCACTGTCTATTAATGAGATTTGACCAGATCATTTTCTTGTTTTTCCTTTCTCCAGGAAAACTAAAGGGAAGGGTAAATGGGAGCTAACCTCTCATTCCCAATTATATTTAAACTTCTGATTACTTTAAGTTGTAAAATATTTGCCAGATATTTTGACAAAAATATTTACATTAAACTTTTATCTACACTTAGTTATTTTCTATGTTTGCCCACATCTAGATATGAATTTATTCATGTGCTTTGAAGTTTTGATTTTTGTCACTATTTGGAGGATTGTTTTCCTTTCTCCTTTCTCTGTTTCTTTGTTTCTGTGCTGTTTCTTTTCTCCTGAATGTTTGTGTCCAAATTCTTTCATCTTATTAGTTTCAGCTTTATCAATAATATTTTTAGGCCCTTACTAAAAAAACAAATCAAATTATCAATTTCTATTTTTTAGCCCCTTTCATTGTTTTTGGTTTGGTTTGATTTTGAATCTAATGGTATGCATCATTAGTATCTCATACTTAACATAGATGTATGCATGTAAATATGTGTATGTATATATAATCCATCCATGCATTTTTTATATAGTTTATTTTTTCTCTGGGGTGTGTGTGTGTGTTTATGAGATTAAAGCACATCAAAGAAAGAAATTATGGTGCTAGTCAGTGTGTATTAGTGTTTGTTTTTATTTAATTTACATCACTAAAAAATCAGTTTATATGTGACTTACCAAAATATACTACCAATATTTGAAAACATGCCTGAAATTTTTACAAAATGATATGAACAACTTGAGGTATATTTAAATGAAGGAAATCAGTATGATACTTTAAAAATAAAAAGCAATGTTTCTGAAACTTTGATCTTAATATATATTTTGCTTTTGGTGTTTAGCATGTAGTGATGTAATTAAAATTAACAGCAAAAAATTACATCATAAATGAAATGAAAATCAGGTCAAATTTCTCAAGGGACATTGGAATCTGTTTTTCAAAAAGTGATTTTTTTTCAAATGTATTAAAATTCAATTGAATCATTCTGAATAGTAAAAAAATATGAGCACATAGTTATCACTTAATATAACTTTATTATTTTTGGTACACATCCTTATTTGAGTATTTGCTATGTACCTGATGCTGTGATGTATTTCACATATTATATACCTCCATACTTTTATTTTTTACAACATTCAAAGAAATGAGATGTTATTTGTGACCCATTTTTCAAACTAGGAAATTAAATATCAGGGATAAGTTAGCATACCATAGAAGTGGTAAGAAAATACAAATTAAAACCCCTAATCACTAGCCAAATATTTTTAAACTCATGTCTAATTATCCAATTCCATTTATTGAAATCATTAGTTATAGAATGATGCCTAAACTTAAGAGAAGCCATCTAATTCTTGAGATTTGAATATACATATTATTTTTTCAATTCACTAATTAAAAAAAAATTGAGATAGAGCTTCTTTATGCTTGTGAGAGCATAATATTTCATTCATCTTATTCTTCAAAAGAGAACTAGAATAGAATAGAAGTGGAACTTTCAAACCCAGCTATGTTATTTCATAAGGTTGAAGACTAGTTAATGACATCTGTACATTTGTACATTTGTTCTTTTTTATATTTAAAGTGTATAATTTAATAAATTTCAATGTATGTATACACTCTTAAAACCATCACCACGATAAAGAAAATGAACATTATCATTGCTCCAAAGAGTTCCCATAAGTCCTTTTAATCCCTCTCTTCCAACTCCCTTCTTTCATCCCTGGAGAATCACTAATCTGTTTTCTGTCATTATGTATTAGCTTGAATTTCCAAGAATTTTATATAAATGGAATCATGCAAGATGTTCTCAGTTAGGTCTGACTTTTTTCACTTAGTATAATTATAATTATTTCTTGAAGTTTCAAATTGTATAAATAAATTTCAAATGCATGTATATAAAATATCAGAGAGGAACTCACAGTTTTCTCTTTTGGTTTTTTTTTTTTTTTGAAGGATGTCCTGGGGATTGAACCCAAAGTTGCTTCATTGTTGAGATACATCTCATTTTTTTCTACTTTTTTGTTTTTCTTTCAGATATGGCCTTGCTAAGTTATTGAGGCTGGCCTTAAACTTTGGGATATTCTTGCCCCAGCTTCCCCAATTTCTGGGACTACATGTGTGCACAAACACACCTGGCAAGGTCTTACACTTGATACATGCAATCATGAGTTGAATGAAACAACTAAAATTGTTTAAAAATCAGGAAAGTATAAGCAACATTAATTAGGATGTTTAGTTTGCACATGAAAGACATGGTGTTTATTACACTTGTTCGCATCACATTTTTCTTTCCTTAACTTATACATGGCTTCAGTGAATTAGTAAGAAAAATAAAATTATTTAAATTTAATTCATAAGACCTAAATTTCATGTGCATTGTCTGTATTCTGTTATTTAGACTAAAATAATTTCAGAGTTGATAGTATATTTTCCATGTGGGGCTTCTAGTTTAGAATGCAGTATTGCTTACTAAGAAATTTTTACTTGATACACAATGTTAGAAGAATATTAATCTCATTTATTTTCCTAAATACTCAGAATCTAATAAGAAATTAGCATATATAATTTTCATAATGTGATTTATTAACATACCTTAATCTCAAAAGTAATTTTTAAAATGAAAGCAGTGATATATGCCATATGTGCAAATAAGAGGACAAAGACAGAAGAGGAGAAATTTTATGGAAAGTGGAATCATATCAGAAATGGTATCATAATTATATAACTACATAATAAATAGTAATGACATATATCTAACAAAAGGCAAAATTATAACTAATGTAACTGTTCTCTATATAATAATCATTCTGTTTATTAAGATATTTTCTAATGATAGTGGTAGTTGGGTGATTTTTTTAATTAAAAGCTAAATTATTCATAATGCTATTAAAACATCCTTTTTTGGTTAACTTCTTTTTTTATTGAGAAATTTATTTGTTGAACAATCATATACGTTTTTATCGAAATAATATCATACATATATAGATTCTGAAGATTAGATTTACCCCTAAGTGCCCCCCCAATAACCCACTCTTATCCCTCCCCTCCCCTTCCCAAAACATTTCTAAAAATGTATTAGGCTGTATAACATTACAACTTATCCGGATTTAATACATGATAATAGACCGCCTTTCTCAATGGCCAGGGTCTAATTCCATCCTCCACGAATCAGCACATTACAGCAACACAACAATATCTATGTTCATAGCAGTTCAATTTACAATAGCTAAATTTTTTTTTTAAATAGAGAGGGACAGTGAGAGAGACAGAGAAAGAGAGAAAAAACTTTATTTAGTTTTTCACATGGCCTTAGTTGCTCCAACACTCAGTTGTGTACATGTTGCTGAGGTTTGAACCCGGGTTCTCATGCTTGCCAGGCAAGCACCGAAACCACTGAGCCACGGCTCCAGCCCCCAACAATAGCTAAATTATGGAAACAACCCAGATGTCCTTCACTGGATGAATGTATCCAAAAACTGTGGTACATATATACCATGGAATTTTACACAGCAATTAGAAACAATGATATTGCAGTACTTGAAGGTAATTGGTTAACTTCTTTTAAGGATAGATAAACTAATAGATGTGAGATAAGTAAATACTATTAGTTCAAATAACCATTGTGTCAAAGAAGTAGCAGTTCAATGTGGGTCAGCTGCCTTCAAATTTTTTTTTAAAGTGAGAAAGATAATCAATTTTTATTTATTTCTCCATCTAGCCTTTGTTTCTGATACTTAGTTGTGTATGTGGTGCTGGGGTTTGAACCCAGCTCCTCTCGAATGCTAGGCAAGTGCTCCAACCGCTGAGCCAACACACTCCAGCACCTGCCTCCAAATCTTACAGTAAATTAGTTTTTACTGCCATTGTTTTATTTGGTAGACGTTCTGAAATTGTCAACTTATTGAGATGTATAAAGACTAATATAAGAAAGGGTATGCTTCTTACAGATTCAAAGCTGCTAAATTCCTTAGCAGTTTGATTCAAGAAAAAAGATCTCTATGTATCAGTCATTATATTCAATCAGTTAAAACTGTTTTAGCAGAAGTAAAGATTATCTCATACATCCTATATTTGAGGGTTCGTTTCACTTGAAATACAACAGATCATATTTGGTGGAATTGTGAATTTTTCATTATTTTCTAAATCGTAAACATTACCATTAGATATTTGGTAAATATAATTTCAGAGTGATGTTAGTTCACTCTTACGTGTGTGTGTGTGTGTGTGTGTGTGCATGCGCGCCTCATGCATGCCTGCTTAGTGAACATTGACTATAAGAAAAAGAAGAAAATAGCATTATGTGGTATATATTTTAACTGACTTTAATACAATGGATAATACAAGCTATACTAAAGTGTTATAGGACCGTTAAGAGGAGTTTAAGACCCTCTTGCCTGGTTCTCTTGACACTGAATTGACTAAATTAAGCAGCAAAAGTTTTGTGTGAGAATGATTAGTAAGTGCTGCAGACAGAATTCCCCATGAGAGGTCTGTCACCGTGATTCATTATTTATATACTTAAAAAGTAGGACAGCGGAGTCTGGCTCTTTTCCCTTAGGTGCTCAGTTTTTATTGAACAAACAACATAACCAGAATAATTGGTTTATAAAGAAAGTCTGGCATAAATTTAGTATTTGCCCATTATATTGTAAGAACTTTATGTAGGTCAAAATTGCTTGCTTTATAAGACAAAATTGCAAAATGTATTTATCCACATGCATTTTCAACATATTTTCAGAGAATAAAGAAAAAATATAAAAGTTAAAAATATTATGAAATAAAAAAACAAAGTACTGGACAATGAGGAAAAGCTGGTGTTAATAAATACACGTTAGCAAAACTACTCATTTGGAACAATTGAATCATTATTTCCTCTGTTAAGGTATAAAATACTATAGCTTTCTTGAGGTCAGAAAAATATCTTAAAAATAACTACAGTCTGGAATATTCACACATAAATCAGTTAATTTTAATTTCCCCAGAGTTTCCAATAGGAATAAAGCTGGTATTTGACACACTGGATAAGGTAGCATCCTCAAAATTAATATGTAAAAAAGGCAAAAATGATGGAATCTTAAGAGCTAATGGAAATGGTATCAAATTCAAAATGCATTCAATTAGCTTATAATTTTTATGTTTGGAATGATAAAAAGTTGTCTTTTTTATGTTGGTACCCTTTGCCATATGTATCCAGATAAAGCCTTATATTTACCAGGAAAAAATTCCAGAGAATTTCAAAATATATATTTGTGAATCAAAATTAGTATTGAAGATCAGCATGTGGAGGCAGAATTGTGGTGTTGGGTACATTAAATTAACAGCAAAAACAACTCCTGAAAACTTTAGTGGCAGTTAATGTGAGACTTCTAGCATCCACCAATAAGAGAAGCAGGATCCAAGATAATGTGTTTTCCTCAGGCACTGCCTCTACTCCTGTATCTCCAAAGAGGTTTCCAAGTGGTCCATCTCCATTTCTATATTCACTGCAGTCACAAAGAGCATCTTATCTTGTCATTATAGATCTATAATGAAAGAAACTTGAAAATACTACATAATTTATTGAAGTATAATATAGATTAATATAGATTTGTTTCTGTCTGAGTCCTACCTTTTAATTTGTTCATTGGTTTTTGGTGCTGGGGACTTAATCTAAGGTTGAATAACCACTGAGCAAATCCTCAGCCCATTTTATTATGTTATTTTGAGACAGGGTTTTGTGAAGTTGCACAGGGCCTAAGTTGCTGATGCTGGCTTTGAACTTACAATACTCCTGGTTCAGCTTCCTGAGTTCCTGGGATTACATGCATGTGACACCACCACCACCCATTTTATATTTATAAATATATATAAATATAAAATGTACAAATATAAAATATTTTTTCTTCCTTTCCTTCTAAAAGAGAGAGTGACAGTGAGAGAAAAAGAGAGTAGAGAGAATCAACTCCTATTTAGTGTTTCATGTGACTTCCATCCCTCGGACACCTCACTATGTACATGGTGCTGGGGCCCAAACCCGTGCACCTGCACATGCCAGGCAAGTGTCACAACCACCGAGCCACCGCTCCAGCCCCAAATATAAAATATTTTTCATGTGTCTTTCATTGCTCCAAAACTTCATTGTGTACATGGTGCTGGGGTTGGAACCTGTGTCCTTGCCCATGCCAAAGCAAGTACCGTAACTGCTGAGCTACCACACCAGGCGCTGTCTTATATTTTTAAGTACAATGTGTACAATTCTACAAAAAAGAACAAATGTGGAAATGATTTAATAAATAACAATTTACAAAACATTTTGAAAGTCTTATTTCTCCCTCTATCAACTAATAATGATTAAAGTTTTGAAGAAATCACACAGCCTTCTGCTTTCACTTTCCTATATTTTATTATCAATTCATTTAAATTAATATCCAGATTATATTAGAGGAAAACTAACAGATACATCATGACTTTGGGTTACATTTGTGTACATTACTGTAGGCTTTTCTTGTATAACGCTGATGTATATGATGGGGATGTAAATTAAGCATTAATATATTAACTAAAATGTCCTCATTATTACTTTCAGCTTCTTATTCCAGTACGTTCATCTTTGTATTTCTTTCCCAGAAGGAATCAGAAAAGAATTTATTCCATTGTCTAGTGACTGAAATATTGATTCACATTGTTCCTTTATTAAAATTTAAGCATTACTTTTTAGGAGTATGTTTTGTTGATGAACAAAATTGAAAAGCCAAACATTTCCCCATAATCTTGTATGTAGACAATATCACATACTTTTGTATGACATACTCGTACAAAAGAATTTTAGAAACGAATTCCAGATAAACATTAGAAAATTAACAATCACATACAACACGATAATTATTTGATTATATAACAATAATTTTGAAATATTCCAAATTCCATGTGAACTCTAACATTAATGCAAATACAACCTTGGATTTTAATAGTTTAATTCATCAGTAGAGAAGAATTTATTTGTTAAATCTTAATGAAGTATTTTATGAGCATTTTGGTTTAGAATTTGCTTGTAATTTACTTTCTGCCATGTGTATGTTCATGTTAATGAAACTGAAAAATATAAGGCTTCTCATCTTGATCATATTCTCATCATAACCTTAATCTTTGCTAAAACAATTGTTAGTTCACTTGGTATCCTCCACACATACCAAGGTATGAAGATAATGCTAAAATGAAATTAGTATTTTTGTCATATCATAAAATAGTTAATACAAAATCAGTTTATCTTCTGAAGATTTCCCCAAAGATAAAAATGTTGAAGCAAGCTGTACTCATGTCACACAGATGTGAATAAAGTTGCATATTTACAAAAAAGCTGTGTTGGGTGCAGTGACACAAGTCTGTAATTCCAGTGACTTGGGAGGTTGAGGAAGGATGATCGCAAGTTCATAGTCAGCCTCAGCAATTTAGAGAGGCCCTAAGCAATTTAGTGAGACTCAATCTCAAAATAAAAATTGAAAGGGCTAAGAATATGTCTCAAAGATTTAGTGTCCCTGGGTTCAGTTCCTGGTACCAAAATTAAAAAAATAAAATCCAAAAGCTTCTATGAAAATGCAGTTTTTTTAGCCAAGTATGGTGGTAAATGCCAAAAATCCCAGTGGAGAGACTGAGGCAAAAGGATCAAAAGTTCAAAGACAGTCACAGCAATTTAATGAGTATCTGAGCAACTTAGTGAGACCCTCTCCACCAAAAAATAAATAAAAAGGGCTGGGAATGTTGCTCAGTGGTTAAGCATCACTGGGTTCAATCCCTGGTACCAAAAAAATATATTAAATATTAAAGAAAAATATTTTCCTTTTCTTTTTAATGTATAGAATATTGACATAATATATGCAAAACGTGCTGTTTCTTTTAAGATTGATTATAGTATGTGTTTAGCAATATATTTTTACTATTGATATAATCTATTTCCAAAATGTCATTATCTTTTGTATTCTCTTTTTAAAAGAGAGGGATAGTAAGAGAGAGATAGAAACAAATTTTATTTAGTTTTTCATGTGGCCTTCATTGCTATGGTACTTTGTTGTGTACACGTTGCTGAGGTTTGAACCTGCATCCTTGTGCATGCCAGGCAAGCACCAGAACCACTGAGCCACCATTCCAGCCCCTCTTTTGTGTTTTTGAATGAGTTGCCAGAATACCATTCCCGGTGTTTCCTTTTTCATAAAATTGGCCCACTTGTGATACCAGCGCACACAAGAAAGCATAATTCACCCGAAAATATAATTTGAAGTTATCTTAGATTCAGTGAAATATAAAAAATAGTATATTTATACAAGAATAGGTAAAGCTTATTTAAACGTTCTAAATATATTATTCTTACAAAAGTCATCTTTTGGCAAAGAGATCACATTTTTAGTTCCAATTTTGCACAAAAAGCAGTTAATTCTTCCATACATAAAGCTCAGGACTTAGTTTAAAAGTCACTTCCGTAGAGCTGGGTGGCTCGATGGTTACATGCTACTACACGAGTTCAAACCCCAGCACCACATACACAATGAAGTGTCAGAGGAATGAAAGTCACATGAAAAACTAAATAAAAATTGCTTCTTTCTCTCTGTCCCTCTCTCTTTAAAAAAAAGGTGACTTCCTCAGTAGAGGTTCTTGATCTATATTTTTTTCTGTAATATTTTCTCTAAGCACTTCGTTTTTATCTGTATTCATCATAAATTGTGATTAGAGCATTGTTAACATAATCTTCCCTGCTTTTGAGAGACTACATAATAACTACAGAATCTGTAATGTTTAATTTTATGTGGCAATTTCACTGGGTTAAAGGATGTCCAGATAACTGGTAAAATATTATTTCTGGATAAGCCTGCGAGGGTGCTTCCTGAATATATTAGCAATTGAATCAGTAAACTGAGTGAAAATGATTGCCCCTCATCAACTAGAGCAGGCAACATACAATTCCTTAAGGGTACAAATACAACAAAAAGGAGGGATGAATTCCAACTTTATCTACTACAGCTGTTTTCTCCTGCCTTTGGATGTCACAACCAATGATTCTTTATCTTCCGCTGTTACTCAGCTTTTTGAGACTGTGACAAAATAGAGATATAAGGGTTTAAGGAGGAAAGATTTATTTGAGTCATGGTTTCAGAAGTTTACATGGTCACTTGACTGTTACTGTGGAACTGTGACAAAGCAGAGCATCATTGCAGTGAGGAAATGGTGAAGCAATAGAACCTCCTCATGGAACTAGGAAGAGAAAGAACAAGGGTCCAGGGACAAAATATACTCCTCAAAGGAATGGATCCAATGACTTACCTCTTTGATCTAGACCTCAACTCCTAAATCATCCACTACCTCCCAATAGCACCATTAGCTTGGGACCAAGTCTTTAGCACCTGAGCTTCTGACAGACATTAGAGATCCAAACTATGATGCCCACGCTGACATCAGGACATTGTCTTTCTCAGGTTATAGATGCCAAACTGAGTGTTATAGCATTTATTCCTCTGGTTCTGAGGCCTTTGGACTCAGAATTACACCACCAGCTTTCCTTGTTCTCTAGCTTACAGATCATGAAGTTTTTTTGTATTCCATAATCCAGTGAAGCAATGGTCAAAATAAATCTCATAGATATATAATATATGCATAAAAGTATTCTGTTTTTCTTGAAAACCTAATATTGGACTAATATCTGATTAAAAATTTAGAAATGATATGCTGAATATGTAAATTAAATAATTGGTAGAAGCTATTTAATTCTGATTATTATGGTGTAGATATGAGATATCCCCCAAAAGATCATGTGTGAGACAATGCAAGAATTTTCAGAGGTGAAACAATTGGGTTATGAGAGCTTAACATAAGCGGTGGATTAATCCACTGATACGTTGGAGGCAGGTAAGGTATATAACTGGAGAAGGCATGTGGCTGAAGGTATTACTTGGAGTTTATCTTTTGTCCTTGATGAGCAGAGCTCCCTCTGATTCCTTTTTCCATGTCCTAAGCTGCTTTTCTCCATTACATCCTGCCATCATGATGTTCTGCCTCAATTTGGTCCCAGAGCAATGGAGTGGGCTATCTATGTAATGAGACCTCTGAAACTTGAGTACTAAGTAAACTTTTCCTCCTCTTGATTGTTCTTGTGAGTTCTTTTGGTTACAGCAGTGGGAAAACTGACAGAAACACTAAATGTAACTCAAAGAAAATTTGTAACCTAAATGAAAATCCTTCTCAAAAAAGTTGCATAATCTACTTTCAGCTAACAATTTATAGATGGGATACCAAAATTCTCCTTCTGCTAGTAGATTTTGATAGCACTTATCACTATATAATGCAAATTACTTTGTAATAATCAAAAGTTAGCCTGGCAAAAATGGCACTGATTTTTCCTCTTTGTACTGTTTAATATTTAGTCCAAAGATAAAGATTCTAAAAGGTTAAAGGATCAAACTGTGAACAACGTAGCTTAGATCAAAGATGTCTACTTCTGAAGTCTAATTTAAGATTTGTATTGATTATTGGAAAAAGTGGAAAAAAGTTTTGGTCAATTTTCAAAGCATTGCTTTATAAAATAAAGTTCATTGATGTATACTTGCACTTCTTATTTTTATTTTAATATAATATGCTCCTGTTTTAATTATGCATTCTATGGATTTTACAAATTATGCATTCTTGTGTACCTTCATGTGTTAATCGTCACAATCAAGATATAGAAACTGCTTCTCCAAAATCATCCATTATGCCCTTTACTAGTCAATCACTCATGATATTGTTTCAGACACAAACTGAAGAGTTAAGTGGGAAGAGCACATTCACCTTCATATGGACCTATTTATAAAAGGAGTGAAGAGAAAGAAAAAAGTAAATTATCTTAGTAAACTTTATAAATAAAACCACACGTACAAAGCAGCAAAAAAACAGGCATTATTATCTGCAGTGTTTGGAAAAGTTAAACAAAATGAGAATTAGAATTAAATTTAATGAAATAATCCATGATTTCTGGAACCCACATGGCCAACTTTTCTACCCTTAGCTGTACTAAACCTGCATGAACTGTGTCCCTGAGAGTAACTGCTGTCAGATTATAAGGAATACTTCCTGTTGTATAATGGCACTTGTTACTTTACCTTAACCACAAACTGTCTAGCCTCCCTAAATAGTCCACCACAAATAAACTGAAACTTTTGTATTCTAGAAAAAGACAACAGGAGAAGTCTCAAATCTTTCAATATCACTGCCTTAATTTGTGGTGCTCTAATAAAATTACTTAAATTAAGTAATTTATAAACAAAATGTGTCACAGTTCTGTTAACTGGGAAGCTGAAGATAAAAGCATCAGAAGATACAGCACCTGATAACGGCCCTTTCCTCATAGACTGTTTTGTTTTGCTTCATTCTAACATGGCAGAAGGAACAAACTTTTAGGTCTCATTCATCAGGGCCCTAATCCCATTCATGTGAGCTATATCCTCCTATTTCAATCACCTACTATATGCCAACACATCTCAGTACTACAACACTGGCAATTTTCAATAAATGAATTGGGAGAGGGGAAATATTCAATCCATAGCCACCACCATAAAAGAATTTTCCAAGTGCTTTTGATGTTCCTGTACTGATATTAAGAAAAAGGATCATTGTCTGTATCTTTTTCAAAAATGCTCCTCAAATGACAAAATTGAAATGCTGTACCTATGAAAGTGGATTTAACAAGGTGTATCAGAAAAATCCCCATGCATAGTCCTCAGAATTTGGCTTGCTGACTTGAAAGCAGAAAAAGAGTGGTTCTTAAGACAATTGAAAACCCTAGTTGTCACATTTTAATTGCATATTTTTTCTCATTTTTCATTTTTCTGATTTATGACATAATTTTGATCTCACCTATCATACTCTTTATCAATAAATATAAATTCTTAGATATTTTATCAGTAACTTTCAAATCTCAAAGTCTAATATAACATAAAAGTTAGTACTAATATAGTTACTTTGAAGAATTTTAAGATATATCACCACATACTCATTCTTGAAAACATCAAATTAATGGTAATACCCACAATTAATGTTACTATATTGAATTTTGTCAAAGAATCTTCTAACAATAACTTTACAAAATTTGACACAGATATTTCTTAATAATAATTTATGATATTGTCTTCAACTATAAAGCTAAACTAGATTTGCCCTATTCCAATGTAACATACAGTTTTCTGTAAAGTAAAACTACAGATTAATATGACATAAAGTTGAAAATGCATGTTCTTTTTGAAGTTTTGGGGGTGTACATAAGTGTTACTTTTGAAATCAAGAATCAAGAATGAAATTTACCTCTGGCATTGGAAATTTGTTTTTATTTTTTGATGTGTAAAATTTGCATCTGAGTCTTGTTTTACATGGGTGCAGACACTCATTTCCTACTGACATGATTTGATTTCTATGCTTTTAGTATTTTATGGGAAAAATATTATTCACATATGTTAACAAGTTAGAAACTGCATATTTTATGAATGTCAAGATACAATTCTAAATTTCTAGCTTATCTAGAGACACAAGTATACAAATTCTAGTGTGCAACCAATCTACACCTCAAAAATATTTCCTCTTCTCTCTGAGGAAAGTTATCTAACAAGCAGAAAATAAATTCATAGAAATTGTTTTTCACGTTGTGTTTAAAGAGATTGGATAGAATGGTCAATTTCATTGTTTTCTGGGTGATTCTCCATGTGATTTGAGAATTATTGATATCCATCCCTTTGACACTTTTAAGCCCAAGCTTCAGTAGAAACATAAAGATCTAGGTCTTCAAGATAATTTTCCCCCCTAATCCTCTTCTTTCAAATTCAAGCGTCTTGTCATTTGAAATGAAAACAGACCGTAAGCTCTCATGTCAGGTAATTGGGCTACTTTTTCTAGTTGTTCTTCATCTTCAAAGCACTCTGGAAAATATTAGCTATGATTCTTTTGAAAATTCCTACAATTCACCTTTAAACTCAAACACTCTAAGAACTGGTTAAGAAGTCTTTAATGAACCCCTCATCTGTACATGCAGTAAGAGAGCAAGGTTCTTTTTATACAGTTTCTCCTACAATCTTAAAATTATTCCTGTGTGAAATATTTTTAAATTTAATTTCATCTTGTCATTACCCAGGATTACTTCTAATCAATTGTAAGATTTTTGATACTGGCATCTCATTGCTAAAGAAGCAATGTAACACAGGGAGTTTATTTCCTTTACTGAAAGAGGGAAGCATCCATGAACACAAATCTCACTATATTTGCAAACAAAATCCTAAGACAAAAAATTTTGTTTCCAGATAGAAGGATAAATCATTCAATGTATCACATTGTTTGCTTTTTTCAATCAATTATTTGTTGCAGACTAACTTTATCGAATTTCACAACCATTTACAAATCAGGCAAATATACAGCCTGGCATTTATGGCTGAAATTTGTTGACTCATCACCCTGGATTGAAAAGATGTAATTTTCAGTGTGTTACATGAAACCTCTTCAGCATCAGGTGACATATCATCAATACGTTGATGTATCTTACTATGAATGGAACCTTTTCAATTTCTCATTTTGCATCTTGTGTCAGCATTTATTCCCTATAAATTTACATGCTAGAATTATGTTCTCACTAGCTGTGTGATTTTACCTTTTCTGACCACTAAATTTTCTACCTAAAATTTTTTGTTCTGATTCCTTTTCACTATCTCTTTTTAAAAGGTTTTTCTCTTCCTTTTGAAATTTGAATGGCCATGAGATCATATGTACTTGAAAAGTGTTATTTGCTTGCAGCTATTTGTCTGTGTACTTTTGGTTCTATTGCTGCTTTTCAAAGCTGTCTGTAGAACACAGTGGAATAGGCTACTTGCCCTTGCACTTGGACTTGTACTCTCTCCCCAACTGTCATTCATTTTCATTTTGATTCTAAATAGATTCATACCTTTGCAGAACTGTTCACTGATCACCAAAATGTCCTAAAGTACTATTAATTTTATATTATTTTGTAAATTATTCTTCTAATTGTTTGCTTTATGTTAAATTACATGAAAATCTTGAGGCTGTTAATTAAAGAATACAACACCAAAACAATTAGCCTTTTGAAGAGGACTTAAATTATTAAAGATAAACTTTCAGAGGGACACTTTGAGTTGCAAACTGAATAAATAATTAAACACAAGATCTATAAGATTTAATATTAAAAATCTTTAAATATTGAATTATCACAGGTTAGAGGAAATAATGTTCAGGTAGGTTTTTAAATTTAATTTACAGATTGATATCTGTATCTGTCTAT
>PVKS010032473.1:0-22195 GCA_004027875.1 Aplodontia rufa | reverse complement strand
GTAGCTCAATGGTAGAGTGCTCCATGCTTCAATCTCCAGTAATCCCCCCCGCCACAAAAAAAAATCTATTTGAAAACTTTAAAAAGAATCTCTATTATTAATTGCTAATACTAGAGATATCTTAAGATTTCCAGATTAAAAGCATGGCATCAGATAGCAGTGTCTACTTTCTTGGTTTTAAAAAAAATGAACTTATTTAATTACCCAAGTAATACAGATATGTTTTACTAGGAAGATCATGCCAGGGGCGGGATGTAGCTCAGTGGTTAGAGCACTTGCCTACGAGGACTGAGGGCCTGGGTTTGATCCCCAGCATGTGTAGTGGGGAAGTGTTTCAAACAAAAACTGTCCTTTCAAGTGAAAGGAGATGCAGTAGTACAAACCTGGCTTTTCTCTGCCCCTGGGCTGGTGACTTCACTGGCAAATCTGGAACTCTTCCCGTGTGTGGCAAAGCAACTTTGGACCAGCACTGCTGGATCCTAGTCTGCGGCTGAGGGCTGGGATGCTCCTCTCTCTTGCTCTCTCTCTATAACTGCATCCTGCCACCTAGCTCTACCAGGAGTAAAGCAATAGTTGGATCTTTCCCTTTCATTCCCTTATCTTATTTCTGACTGTCTTTTGAACTCTGAGAAGAAGCAGAGATGTGATTTATTGGGTACTCCTTTAGCATTCCAGCATTTGGTGCATTGGCCAGAAAATGGATAAGCAAAAGAAGCACAATTAGGGAGAAGCAAGTGAAAACATGCAGAGAGACTGAGACTCCTGGAGTGGCGAGGGATTGGCCTTGGCCCCGGGGACTGTTCTTTCATGTGTGTGCGGGACATTTTGATCTTGGCAGCTCCTACAGGCTTATCTTGGGCCAGGTAGGGTTTTACGGTGGTACAGTCAGCTCTTAACAGCAGTGGCCTCGGGGAAGAGCTGTAAGAGGGCCTTGGCAAGGGCGCACCTGCTACGAGAGGTCCCAAGGAGGGCCCTGCAGGCTGAAGAGGTCTTAACCAGCAGCAGTCGCACAGCCTGGGCAAGGATTCGGTTGTGTGTGTGTCGGGGTGGGGGTGGGAGCAGTCCGTCCACAAACCACCCTCTTACATAGTAAGGGAGAGGAAAATACTTGCTGCTTTAAACTGTGAAACAGGGCCCTGGGGTGGTGGCTTTGCAGTTAAGGTGCTTGCCCAGCATGCTTGAGTATGCTAGTTCAAACCCCAGCAACACCCTCACAAGGAGGACTTGGAATGATGAAAGCCACACGAAAAACTAAACAAAATTATTTCCTCTTTCTCTCTCTCTTACTGTCCCTTTCTCTTTAAAAGAAAAGAAATAAACTGTGAGACAGTTGGGTTTTCTAAGGACTACAGATTATCATTTTTCAGTGTTAGGTCCAGGTCTAGGTAGGTAATCTAAACAGCACTAATTTTAATTCTTTTGTGTTGTTTTGAGTTACCCTTAAATGCAAAAGAGTGCAGGGTGGATGGACTACATTTGAATTCATGTGGCACACAGGTCACTCTCTCTATTCTTTTTTAAATATATATTTTATTAAGGAATTGAGTTATTGTACAATCATAAATGCATTTAAAGTAACAATATGATATGCATATACACTTAAACCAGAAATGCCCCTTAGATCCCATCCTATTCTCTCTCTCCCCTTCCCCTGCTCTGTATTTTTGATGTTACTAGGAGCTGATCAGATAGATATGATGGAGAAATCTCTCCAGGTGATGGTTTATTTATATTTTTAAATTTTTTATACCAGGGAATGAACCCAGGAGTGCTTAACCACTGAGCCACATTGCCAGCCCTAGTTATTTTTCTTTTTTAAGACAGGGTCTTACTAAGTTGTTTAGGGCCTCCATAAGTTGCTGAGACTGGCTTTGAACTTGCAATCCTCCTGCCTCAGCCTCCTGAGTTGCTGGTATTATAGGCGTGTACCACCACACTTGGCTTGTGAAGGATTTGATTTAATACGTTTCTTGTGTTTTTTGGAGAGAGTGATTTGATCTGCATGGCAAATTCTGGAATAATAAATAGCCTGATAGGCTTAGTTTCGCTCTCTTTCCTGTCTGGGAGCCAGTCAGATCAAGAGAACACAAGTTTTAATTCTTGCAGGGCAACCCAACCATGTTATGAGACCTGCTCTACTATGGCTGGATGGTTTAGCTTATGTCACTCTGCGGTATTAGTAAGCACATTTGGCTTTCATGCTAAGCTACCTTCTCCTATAGCGTTTTTTTTCTTTTGTAAGAGCAAGGTGATACTTGGCCTTCATGGCAAAAAGGTGAACTTGAGAACAATGAATAGAACGTAAATAATACAATTTCCTCTTCTATCTCCCAATTTCTATTGTGATGGAAATAAATAAATGAAGCAAATCTACTGCACTGGAAACAAGAGGGAGAAATTTCCAGGGCCCAGAGACTGACAAATCCCTGAATGACATGGAATCAGCCAAGGAGATAAAGAATGCTCCTTGTTCTTTTCCCTAGAGAGCAAAGAGAGGGACACTAATTCAATCATGCTCCATTTGATATTCCTGAATTTGCCTATCAGATCAAATCACTGTCCCCACGAAAAAAGGGGTATTAGTCTTCTCTTGCTACTAACAAATTACTGCAAAAAAAAAACTACGATGGTAGCCTATAACTGCAAAAGGTAGGAAAGATGCAAAGGATGCTCCTGGCCTGACAGTGAAGATAGCCGGAGTTCAAGGGTAACCACAGGTTAATTTAGATACCACAGTAGGGATGTCCACGTGGTTTGATCCCTGCTTATCACCCCTTCTCCATGCCTCCAATCCAGAAAAATGGGTGGGAGGGTGGCAGTAAGAGAGAAGAGGAGGCTGCCTACCCCAGTTCCTGGCCTACCTGGGAGGAAAGGAAAGCACGTGTAGCAGAACACTAGCCACCAAGGTGTGATCAGCGGTGACCCCCACCCTGCCTCAACACAGGCTAAGAAAATCAATAGAACATAATCTAGCAGGACATTTCCATGATAGAAAAGTGAAAAATAAAAAATAGCCAAACTTTAAAGAATGCTAACATGAAAGAGAGATGAAGCTCAACACACGATTAAACTTCCCTCTGAGAAAATAAAATTAATAGTATAAGAAGATTAGAGCTTTAGAGGCAGGTGCATGCCTATAATCCCAGCTACTTCGGAGGCTGAGGCAGGAGGACGGCAAATTTGAGGCCAGCTTCAGCACCTTCTCAAGGCCCTAAACAATTTAGTGAGATGCTGTCTCATTGGGGATATGGCACAGTGGTAAACTGCCCCATGTTCAATTCCCAGGACCAAAAAAAAAAAAAAAAAAATTAGACCTTTCAAACAAAATAGAGTTCAGAGCTCAGAGATGCATCTTTCTTGATAATACTAGAACAATCCATTTATATATATTTAGACCCCTAATTTATATCATATGCCAAAAATAAATTCCAGAAGAAGACCTACAACAAAAGCAATTTTTATTTTTTTAATTTTGAGATGGGGTCTTGCTATGGCTACCCTTCAACTCCTGGTCTTCCCATCTCATCCCCCCAAGTAGCTTGGATTACAGATGTGCACCACTGAAACCTGTTTGTAAAGTGATTTTTAGAAGAAAAAACTGGAATATTTCAATGACATTTCAGAGGGCAAAAGAAAATCATAAACCTGTAAAGGAAAAGATTGATAATTTAAATTTAATTAAGAGGGAAAATGCTTATTAAAAGTTATCATAAAAATGAAAAGTTATAATCTGAAAGATATTTTTAACAAATATAACCCACAAAAAATAGTGTCCAGATTGTATGAAAAGGTACTACAAGTCAATAAAGTCTATAAAACTCTATAAGGTCTATAAGAATAAAAAAGAAATTAATGAATGAGGAAAACCAAATGATAAATAATAGGATAATCAACCTTGCTAGGAATAATAAAATGCAAAGAAAACAATGTGATTCAATGTTTTAGTCATTGGTTTGGCAAAAGTAAATATAAAAGTGATAATATCAATTGTGGGTGGGTGAGAGTCACAGTGAAGGGAGGAACTGTAAATCAGAAATGTCCACTTTGGGCAATTTGGTGAAGTCTAGGAGAGTTTGGATGCACCTACCCTACGGTCTAGGATTCTACTCCTAGGCACTAGAGAAGCTCACCATAACAAGTTAGCAAGACCTGGACAACAATGTTCAGAACAGCACTGTAAATGTGGAAAAATTAAAACATGCTAGCTATAGAAAGAGACACCAATAGGGAAATAGGTAGCTAAATTGGATTAAATTAATAAAAAGACTACTATGAAAGAATTTGTGATTCGATGATGAATTTAAAAAATAGCATATCCTGATTCAGGAAGAAATTCACGGGAATAAGTTCCAAACACAGGGTCGTTGTTCACTACTGGAGAGACGGGAGGAGCATGTGATCACTAAGAAAACTGTCTAGAGAGGTAGCTATGGGGCTGGGAGGTGGCTCACTGGTAGAGTGCTTGCCCATGAGGCCATGGGTTCAGCCTTAGCAACACACACGCACACACACACATGATGCGCACGGTTTGAAGAAGACACGATCTTAATTACTTGGGTATATATGTATATATTCATTGGAAAGTAAATAGCATTCTTCTTTTTTTAGGAGAGAAGGACAGTGAGAGAGAGAGAGAGAGAGAGAGAGAATCAATTTTATTTAGTTTTCCATGTTGCTTTCCATACTCCAAGACATCGTTGTGTACGTGGTGCTGGGGTTTGAACTCGTGTACTTGCTCAGGCCAGGCAAGCGCAGTAACAACTGAGCCACCGCACCAGCTCCCAAATGGCGTTCTTTTCAAATACACAAATTGAGCACAGCGTAGGCCAGAGTTTCCCAAATTGTATGATGTGGGTGGCTGAGCGGGACCAGGGACGTGTCAGAGGCTCAGGAACCGTGCCTGACTCCTGCTGGCATCTTTGCCTGGGGCTCTAACCCCCTTTAACTTTACCTCAATGAGATGTACAGATATTGTTTCCTATATGTACAGTTATCAAAAAATTGGAAAACAGGTGCTTGACCATTGGAGAAAAGCTCTACAATTTCAGGCACACATGCAGTGATTATCATGTAAAACGCTTTGAACCGAGGATGGAAAGTGCTTTCTCCAAATATAAATGCTTAAAAATCAAAAAGAAACATTAAAATGATTCTTCTGTTAAAGAGGAAGTAAAATAGAAGTTATAAATTATTTCAAATTGAGCAACAAAAGGAGCATCATGTATTAAAACCCATGGATTGGAATCAAAGAAGAAAATTTGTAGCTCTAAATGCACTTTTTGGAAAAAAAGGACTAAATGTTGGGGAGTGATATTCACCAAATTATATTGTTATATAATATGCATGTACAAATATGTAGCAACAAATCCCATCATTGTGCATAACTATAATGCACAAATAAAAATATGGAAAGAAAGAAACACTGACAGAAAGCCAGCTGTGGTTGTACACACCTGTAATTCCAGCAACACGGGAGGCTGAGGCAGGAGGATCATAAGTTCAAGGCCAGACTCAGCAATTTAGGGAGGCTCTGTCTCAAAATAAAAAAATTAAAAGAACTGGGGATGGAGCTCAGTGGTAGAGCATCCCGGGTTCAAGCCTCAGTGCTCCCCCCCGCCAGAGGCTGAATATAAGTGCATAATCTTTTGAGCCAAGAAACTAAAAAAATAACAAAATAAATCCAAAGAAAGTAAAAAGAAGGACAAAATGAGAACATAGGGGACATACTTACATCCTATATTTTTATTTGCTAAATCTGACAACTTAAAATTAATGAAAATAGAAAATGAAGACTAGGTCTTTTGAAAAGAACAAGCAACTCAATAAATCTTTGGAAAATTTAATCTAGAAAAAGAGAAGATAAAAACAAAGTTAGACTAAAAATACATACCCAGTGACTTGGGAGGTTGAGGCAGAAGGATTGAAAGTTTGAGGCCACCCTCAGCAATGTGGTAGGATCCTGTCTCAAAATAAACAAACAAACAAACAGGGGCTGGGCATGGTGGCACACACCTGTAATCCCAGAATCTCGAGAGGCTTAGGTAGAAGGATTGCAAGTTCGAAGCCAGTCTTAGCAACTTAGGCTCTAAACAACTTAGTGAGATTTGTCTCAAAAGAAAAAGTAAAAAGGGCTGGGGATTTGGCTCAGTGGTAAAGCATCCCTGGGTTCAATCCCCATTACCAGAAAAAAAAAAAAGAATAAAGAGAAATTTAGAAAAAACTTACAAAGAGGAATTCTTTTTTTTTTCTTTTTTAAAGAGAGAAGGACAGTGAGAGAGAGAGAGAGAGAGGAGACAGAGAGAATCAATTTTTATTGAGTTTTGTTGCTCTGACACTTAGTTGTGCATGTGGGTGCTGGGGTTTGAACCTGTGTACTTGCGCATGCCGGGCAAGTGCTGTAACCACCGAGCCACCGCTCCAGCCCCAAATTTAAAAAAAATTATTAGATGATACCACATGTAATTTATACCAATATATTCAAGAAAATAGATTTTTTAGGGGGTGTACCAGGTATTGAACCTAGGGGTGCTTAACTGTGGAGCTATATCCCCAGCCCTTTTTATTTTTTATTTTGAGATAGGGTTTTGCTGAATTGCTGAGGCTGGTTTTGGACTTGTGATCCTCCTGCCTCAACCTCCTGAGTCACTGGGATTACTGGCATGTGTCATTGTACCCAGCTAAGAAAACAGACAATTTTTAAAGACAACATAAATTTCAAAAAATTATTTCAGGGGCTGGAGCAGTGGCTCAGCAGTTATGGCGCTTGCCTGGCATGTGCAAGTACATGAGTTCAAATCCTATTACCATGTACATAACGAAGTGTTGGAGCAACGAAAGCCACATGAAAAGCTAAATAAAATTGAGTCTCTCTTTCTCTCTCTCTCTCTCTCTCACTGTCCCTCTCTTGTTATTAAAAAAAAAAAAGTATTTCAATTGTACTGGGGATTGGACCCAGTAGTACTGAGCAACCCTTTTTATTTTTTGTTTTGAGTCAGGGTCTCACTAAATTGCCTAGGGTAGTCTTGAACTTGTGATCCTCCTGCCTAAGCCTACCAAGTTGATGTAATTACAGACATGCATCACCATACCTGGCTTTAATTTTCATCCACAAGAAGTAGAAAACCTCACTAGACCAATAACCACAAAAGAAATTGAAATGATTGTTAAAGAAATACCTACCAAAAAGGCAGTGTGGCCCAGATGTTTTACAATGATTTCCTGCATGTAGTCAAAGAAGAGCTAATTCTCATCCTATGCGATCCTTCCAGCTATGTGATTCATTTCATAGCCCTGGTTTAAACAGAAAGTAATGACACACAGCACAATAACACAAGGAAAAAGCAACCAGCCAACCCAACAAAAACAGGCCCAATCTAACATAGAAGGTTCAATTAATCAATCAAATTTAATCTAGATTTGGGGCTGGAGCGGTGGCTCGGTGATTACTTGCTCGGCTTGTGCAAGTACACGGGTTCAAAGCCCAGCACCCACGTACACAGCTAAGTGTCAGAGCAACAAAAGCCATGTGAAAAACTCAATAAAAATTGATTCTCTCTCACTGTCCCTCTCTCTTAAAAAAAATTAATCTAGATCTGTTCTGAAATATTTGCCATGCTCAATTATAATTTATCTTAGAATGCAAGAAGTCTAAATTAAAATTTGACTTATTTCATTAACATTAAGTTTTTAATGCTTATGGAGCTCCTAACTCATACCAAGGCACTGTTCTGGTATCTTGAAAATCAGCAGTGAACTAACAATTAAAAAATATTTTTAAATCAACTTTACAAAACCCTACCATAAAATAATAACTCTCCTGTAATAATTATTCTATAAATTTTCCATTTGAGTAATAATATAATCCATTTGAAGAATAATATTCCATTTGAGTAATAATTTTCTATTTGAGTAATATCACTGAAGCAACACCAATTTTTTTTTTTTAAAGAAAGAGGGGAGAGAGAGAGAGAAGCAATCTTTATTTAGTTTTTCATATGACTTTCATTCCTGGGACACTTGGTTGTGTACATGGTGCTGGGGGTTTGAACTCACCTACTCTCGCATGCCAGGCAAGCGCCGTAACCGCTGAGCCACCGCTCCAGCCCCAACACCGATTTCTTAAACTACTAATGAGCTACAATTCAAAACAATTTTTTTTCAGCAATGGGGATTGAACCAACACTGGGTCTATTGGATGGCGGTGCTCTACCACCGAGCTATATTTGCAATCCTTTTTATTGAGCTTTTATTTTGAGATGGAGTCTTGTTTAGTTGCCCAGACTGGACTTGAACATGGAATCCTCCTGCTTCAGCCTCCCCAGTAGCTAGGTGTGTGCTGCCATTGCATCTAACCTCAAAGTTAATTTTGAAAAGATTCTAAAGAAATGTCTCTGAATCAAGCCGGAAGAGAATCCACTATTTCAGGATATAGAGAGGGTAGAGTGCCATATTACATGGGAGAGAAAAAGACTGTAAACATTTTGGTGGATAGGCATTTCTCATTGCTGCTGAAAGACGTGGTAGGCCCAGGAAGGAGGAAGTGTGGGGTGATTCATACATGCTTTTTGTGGATGGAGAATGAGTGTGTGATGGCTAATTTCATATGCCAATATGGCTAGGTGTCTGGTCAAATACTAGTCCAGATGTTGCAGGAAATTTTTATTTTTTGTCTTGTTTGTTTTGTACTGGGGATTGAAACCCAGAGCACTTTATCACTGAGCAACATCTCCATCCCTTTTTATTATTTTATTTTGAGATAAACTGTTGTTAAATTGCCTAGGCTGGCCTCGAATTTGTGATCCTCTTGCCTCAGCCTCCTGAGTCACTACAATGTGTGCCACCACACCTGGGAAGATTTTTTGTTTGTTTGAAGATGTGATTTACATTTTATTTTATTTATTTATTTTCTTTAGAGAGAGAGAGGGACAGTGAGAGAGAGAGAAAGAAGCAATTTTACTTAGTTTTTCATGTGACTCGTTGCTCCAACACTTGGTTGTGTATGTGGTGCTGGGGTTCGAACCCATGTCCTTGTGCATGCCAGGCAGGTGCCATAACCACTGAGCCACCGCTCCAGCTCTGTGATTTACATTTTACTCATTAGACTTTGAATAAAGTGTATTATCCTCCATAACTGAGGTTGGCCTCAATCAATCTGTTGAAGGCCTTCAGAGCAAAGACTGAGTTTTCTGTAGTGGAAATGATTCTCCCTAAAGACTAAAGATTATAATGTCTACTCCTGTTTGAATTTCTAGCCCACAGATTTTTGCATCAAAAACGTCAACCTCAACTTTTCCCTGAATTTCCAGCCTGCTGGTCTGCTCTACATGTTTCCACCCCCATAATAGTGTGGGCCAATTCTTTAAAATAAATCTTCTCTCTATATATATCCTACTGGTTCAGTTTCTCTGGAGAACCCTGACTAATTCAAGGTGGAAGTAGAAAGCCTCGGAGCAAGGGAGAGTCTGACTGAGGGGGAAGCGAAAAGATCCACAGTCGGAGGAAGCCTGGTCCTTCAGTCAAAGGCTGCATGGAAGAATCCCTGACAGATGACCAATCCCTGGACGTTGCCTGGGTTCTGATTTATACCGTTGTTTTTGCACTTCTTGTAATGCAGACAATCATATTCTAGATTTCTCTTTTTCTGGTTCTTTTCTTGTTATTGCTATAAATCATTTTCACAGAATTCAGGTCCAATTCTGCGCCCCCTGATCCTTTTGATTTTTTTGGTACCGGGGATTGAATCCCTGAGCCACATCTCCAGCCGTTTTTATTTTGAGACAAGGTCTCACTAAGTTGCTCAGGCAGACCTCAAACTTGCAATCCTCCTGCCTCAGCCTTGTAAGTCGCTGGGATTACAGGTAAGCACCACTGCACTGCCTGACACCCTCCCCAGATGAGTCTTTATAGAGATTGGCAATTTTCAAGGATAACACTAGGCCCTCTTAATCTCTTTAATATGGCCCATGTTTTCAAGAATTTTATGTTCAATTAATTTGTAAGTTGTGTGGAGAACACCCCTGCCTTCTCTATAGTTGTTTTTTATTGTGGTAAAATACACATGATGAAATTTACATGTCGTAGATGCTGTTCAGGGGCATTATGTACATTCCCAAGGTTGTGCAACCATCATTAATATCCATTTCCAGAATATTTTCATCTTTCCAAATGTAAGTTCTGTACCCATTATTCTGTCCCATTTCCCCCACCTCCTGGTAACTTTGTGAATTTGCCTAGTCTAGGTACCTTATATAAATAGAATCATACATATTTGTCCTTTCTGCAGCAATTTTTTTTTGTACTGGGGATTGAACCCAGGAGCACTTTACTACTGAGCCACATCCCTGGCCCCTTTTATTTTTTTTATTTACAGACAGGATCTCACTAAGTTGTTAGGGCCTCACTAAGTGGCTGAGGCTGGCCTTGAACTTGTGATCCTTCTGCCTCAGCCTCCTGAGTTGTTGGGATTACAGGCATGCTACACCACACCTGGCTCTACAGCAACTTTTTAATTGAGCAAAAACTTCTCCAGAACAAGAGAACTACAAAAAAAAAATCCAATAATTGTTGGCCATAGCATCATCTCCAGGGAACTTTGAGGAGATGGAACCTGGGCTCATGTTTTCAGGCATAGTCTTGTAAACCTGTCCAGTTCTGAGGCAGTCACAGCGCCACACACCAGTTTTTTTGTTTGCTTGTTTTTCTTTAGTTTTGAGGATCAAACCCAGGGCCTCGAGGGCTAATAGGCAAATACTCCACTACTGAGCTCCACCCCCAGCCCCATCAGTCTTTTGATTCATCAGCTTTGTGGCCATTGGGCTAGAGAATCATAGCAGACCCCCGAGATTGCCCCACCAGACTAACATCTGGGACAACCCATTCACTCAGCAGGCCAAGGGCTCAGAGAAGGAAGCACCTAGCCCTGGGATCCCATTAGTGACTTAATTGTTGTTTTTTAAAGAAACAGATGTTTATTTCCTGCCAACGTGTTTCCTTTTTACTCAAGAGCCTATGGAAGGGGCTGGAGTAGTGGCTCAGTGGTTTTGCGCTTGCCTGGCATGCGTGAGGACTCGTGTTCAAACCCCAGCACCACGTACACAACTAAGTGTCGGTGTAAGGAAAACCAGATGAAAAACTAAATAAAGTTGATTCTCTCTCTCTCATTGTCTCTCTCTCTCTAAAACAAACAAACTCACACATGTGGAAGAACAACTTAAGAGCATTGAATGTTCCCAGTTCAGAGGCTGAGCAGGCTTCAATGATGCAGAGGGCACCTGCTCACCAGCAGACCAGTCCAAGACCTCAGGGTGAGGCCCAGTGAACTCAGGAGCTGAGCAGTCTATTCACCCTGAAGTGCCTCCCTGGTGGCAGCCTTCTGTGCTGTGACCATACTGCTCCCTCTTTCCAGCCACTCAGGATCTCTGGGAGGCACGACGCAGGACCCCTGTGGATGTTCACTGGAGATGGTGCTGATCTTACGCACGAGTTCCACAGCCAGCATCCACATCAGACCCACCGACGAGAAGACACTCACTGGGAGACCACAGGAGGACAATTGGCCATCCATTTGGAAGGAGATGTTAAATCTCTGCTTTTGTCCATTCACAAATTTTAAAAGTGGTGTTAGAAACAGAAGAGTCTGTTATTGTTAGAAGACGAAAAAGCAAAAAGCCATATATAGATTGATAATTTGATTACATGATGTCAAGACTATACCACATAATAAATAAAGGACAATGGACTAGAGTTAAACATTTAATACATACATAATAAAGAATTAATAAATATATCATCATAAAGCTTCTACATGTGGATTATTAGTAATTAAACAGAAATGTGGGCAAATGGTATAGATAGTTCACGTGTGAGGGGACAGAAAGGGAAAAACACCCCAAACATGAGAAGTCTTCACTCTCAGTAATTACCAGGGAAGTACATTTTATGTTTTTTATTTTATTTTATTTTTAAAGAGAGAGGGACAGTGAGAGAGACAGAGAAAGAGAGAACACTCTACTGAGTTTTTCACATGGCCTTCGTTGCTGCAACACTTAGTGGTGTACGTGGTGCTGGGGTTTGAACCCGGGTCCTTGTGCTTGCCAGGCAAGCACCGAAACCGCTGAGCCACCGCTCCAACCCAGGGAAGTACATTTTAAAAGAGCATGATAAGATTGGATAGAATGGAGTTATTGAAGTTTACCCGTTTCCCTACAGAGGAAAACTTCCTATATAAAATGTCAAGTGAACATCTCTGTTTCTTTGGAACCTATTTCTGCTTTTGAGATATTAACCTTGTAAGCCTAAACATAGAATATGAAAGGAAGGAGGAGAATAAAGGAAACAGGGAAAAAATGATGGCAGACATCTCGATACCTGGGTCTCGAATACAAGTTGTATATTATATGAACGTACTCTGAAGCTTATCATTAGAATGCTCTTTGAATTTTATGCTTCATCATGTGCTGATCTAATACACTTGGAGACTACTGGAACTTTTTGAGTCAGATTAGTTCAAACACTTAGCAATTGTTCTCTTTCCTTGAAATAAAGCTGATTGAAGGATTATATTGTCTGAATAGCTGTAGAATTCAGAAACTCCTTTATAAAGACTTACTTTATTTTAGGTTTAAAAATGTCCATGATTTTTTTGGATTAATGGTCTAAACATGCCTATTTGGCTATAATGATAGCTTATTGTTCATTAGTTTTGTGTTCCTTCTTTCAGTAGTGAAAGAAAATATTTATCAAAATAAAAATGTTTATGCCTTAAGAGTACACAGAAAGGGCTGGAGCGGTAGCTCATCTGTTACAGTGCTTGCCTGGCATGCACAAGAATACGGGTTCAAACCCCAGTACCCATGTACACAACTACATGTCAGAGCAACGAAATCCATGTGAAAAACTCAATAAAAATTGATTCTCTCTGTCTCTCTCTCTCTCTCTCATTGTCCTCTCTCTCTCTCTTTTTTTAAAGAGTATACAGAAATACTTTTAAGAGTGTATATATGCATGTACATATACCCACACTAGAGGATGTTTGCTGCACTGTTATTTGTAATAAGCAATTAATTTAAAAATAGGGTAAATGGGGGCTGGAGCAGTGGCTCAGTGGTTGGGCCCTTGCTTGGCATGTGCAAGGATGCGAGTTCAAACCCCAGCACCACGTACACAATGAAAGCCACAAGAAAAACTAAATAAAGTTGATTCTGTCTTTCTCTCTCTCACACTGTCCCTCTCTCTTTGAAAAATAAATAAATTAAAAAAAATAAAAATAGGGTAAATGTCTAACAATAAAGGAATAGATAAAAGAATTAAGACCTGACCCTGCAATGAGTGACAGTTACATGAATCACTTTGGAGAAACATCCTATAATATGGGAGGGGTTCTACAGGAAACAGGATTCATCCCAGATGGTTCAAATGCACAGATTTTTATTTATCTGTAGAAATTGGGCAGAACTAATAAAATTGATTCTCTCTCTCACTGTCCCTCTCTCTAAAAAAAAAAAAAGAGAGAGAGAGAGAGACAGTGAGGGGGGTAATCGATTTTATTTAGTTTTTCATGTGTCTTTTGTTGCTCCCACACTTTGTTGTGTACGTGGTGCTGGGGTTTGAACCTGCGTCTTCATGCATGCCAGGCAAGGGCCGTAACTGCTGAGCCACTGCTCCAGCCTCCCAACGTGATGTTATTATATATCTACACATTGCAGAATGACTAAATCAAGCTAATTAAAATGTTTATTTCTTCATACATTTCTTTTTTTTTTTTGTAGCAAGAGCATTACTCTCTTAGCAATTTTCTTTTCTTTTCTTTTTTTTTTTTTGGTTCTGGGGATTGAACCCCATGACACTTAACCAGGCTGTTTTTTATTTTTTTTAAATTTTGAGACAGGGTCTTGCTAAGTTGCTGGGGCCTGCTTTGAACTTCAGATCCTCCTGCCTCAGCCTCCCCAGCTGCTGAGATTAGAGGCATGGCCCATCGCACCTGGCTCCTTCTTAGTAGATTTTAAGTATATAATACTTTATTGTTAACTATAGTTATTATGTTATGCAATAGCTCTGAACTTACTCCTTCTGTTTAACCAAACAGAAAATTTTCTTTTTGCTGAGGATGGAATCTAGGGCCTCATACATGCTAGGCAAGTGGTCTACCACTGACTGTACCTCCAACCCCTGGCTAATTGAAATCCTGTATGCTTTGACCAACATCTCTCATCCTCCAAATGTTTGTGTTATATCTTTAAGAGGGAAAACAGTTACACAGCAGTACACAATGTTATTTTTATATAAGAAAATCACAACCACACATTTGAAGCCCACATATATGAGTTTACCTAGGGCATGATGGTGCACGCCTGTAACGTTGGTTACTTGGAAGGCTGATAAAAGGATTGCTTGAGCCCAGGACTTTGAGGCCAGCCTGGGCAACATAGCAAGACCCCATCTAAAAAAAATAATACACGTATTTGTATAATCATAGACATTGAATGCAATGTTTCACGCCTGTAATCCCAGGGAGTCAGGAGGAAGAGGCAGGAGCGTGGCAAGTTCAAGGCCAGCCTCAGGAACGGAGCAAGACCCTAAGCAACTTAGTGAGACCCTGTCTCAAAATTAAAAAAATAAAAATAAAAATGGCTAGGGATGTAGCTCAGTGGTAAACATTGCTCCTGAGTTCAGATCCCAGCACTTAAAAAAAAATCATTTAAGTAGTAAAAGGGGGAGTTAAAAAAATAAGGATATACATGTGGTTCATGAAAATGAATAATGGCAAATAATAAAAAATTAAGACCGTCTCTCTCAGGCCTGTGTCTTTTTTTTTTTTTTTCCCTTTTCCTACCTCCACTAATAAGAAATGTTTCAGTTCTTTGGGGCACATAATAAGCAAAATATGGCTGCCTCGCAGCTCTCACGGTCCATATTTCAGTTCCAGCAGTGAGAAGAGTCACTCAACTCTCTTTAGGCCCAAATTTCAAAATCCCAAAGAACAGCACTTAAAGGGAGATTTATGGCATTGAATACACAGAATAGAAAAGAAGGTCTGGGTGCAGTGGCTCAAGCGTGTAATCCCGGTGACTCCAGAGGATGAGGTAGGAGGATTGCAAGTTTGAGGCCAGCTCAGGCAATTTTGGGAGACCCTGTTTCAAAACAAAAAGAAAAAAGGTTGGGGATGTGACTCAGATGTAGAGTGCCCCTGATCAATCCCTGGTACAAAACCAACCAACCAAACAAACAAAAAAAAATAACATCTAAATTTCCACCTGAGAGAACTAGGAAAAGAGGAGAAAATTAAATCCAAGTGAGCAGAAGGAAAGAAAAGAAAAATTAGAACAGAAATCAATAAATTAAAAATAGGAAATCAATAGAGAAAAATCAATTATACTAAAAGTTGGTTCTCTAAAGATCAACGGATCTGTAGCCAGATTGGAAAAAAATTAACAACAACAAAAACAAACAAAAGAAAAGAAACAAAGGCTGCATCAGATACAAAAGAGAGGACACCGTTTCAGGTCACATGGACTTTTTTCTTTTCCTTTTTGTGCTACTGGGGCTTGAATTCAAGGGTCTTTACCACTGAGCTACATCCCCCAGCCTCTACCAAACATTTAAGGAAGAAAGTATACTAATTTTCTCCAATCTCTTTCAGAAGGTAGACGCAGATGGAATACTACTAACTCATCCCATGAAGCCAATTTTACCCTAGTATAAAAATAGTCAAAGACATTACAGGAAAAGAAACTACAGAATAATATTTCTCATCAACGTAGACGGAAAGATCCTCAACAAGATATTAGCAAATATAAGAACTGGTGATGTGGTCAGTGGTAGAGTGCTTGCCTAGCGTTCATAAGGCCCTGTGTTCAATCCCCAGTACCCCTCACTATATAATATGCGTGTGTGTATATGTACATATATGTGTGTGTGTATTATACAATGTACATATTATATAACTAGTATATAGCATAAAATATAAAAATATACAATAAAATATGTGTAATAAAATATATAGCATATTTTATAAACAATACATTTATATAAGAATAAAAATATAAAATACATATGTAATAAAATATATATACAAATTGAATTCAAAATATATGAAAAGAATTATACACCATTACCAAGTGATTTCTCCAAGACATGGAAGGTTTATTAAACATTCAAAGATTAATTACTGTGACTTATTACATCAACAGGGTGAAGAAGAAAAATCTCATCCTGATATGACCTGAAGTAGAAAAAGCATTTGACAAAATCCAGTATCCTTTCATGATAAAGACTCTCAGGAAACTAAGACTGGGGAGGAACTTCCTCACTTCGAGAATATCGGGGCTGGAGTGGTGGCTCTGCGGTTAAGGCACTTGCCCAGCATTCGCAGGTACACAAGTTCAAACACCAGCACTATGTACACACTAAGTCTCGGAGCAACAAAGGCCACATGAAGAACGGAATAAAAATAGTTTCTCTCATTCTCTCTCTCTCTCTCACTGTCCCTATTTCCTTAAAAAAAAAAACAAAAAACAACCTACAAGAATCCTATAGCTATCATCATACTTAATGTTAAGTTACTTGAGACTTTCCCACTAAGATGATTTTTAGGGCAGTGAAATCATCTTGTATGATACTAACATAGTGGTTACATCTCATTGAATATTTTTCCAAACCTACAAAATATACAACACTGAGAGGGAACCCTCTTGTAAGTTGTGGACCTGGGTTAATATATCATCAACCAGTATGTGCACCACTCTGTGGGGAATGGTGCTAATGGGGGAGCCTGTGCACGTGTGGAGGAAAGGTGTGTAGGAAATCTCCAAACCTCTACTTAATTTTGCTGTGAATCTAATATTATTCTAAAAACCAAAATCTAAGGGAGGGAAAAAACAACAGAGCAAGGTTGGGGGAGGGGAATAGATTGCACAAATTATTTTATCACCCAATTTAGGAGTTGAAAATCTACTATATAAGCCATTTGTTGAAAAAAAAAGAAAAAAGAGCAATTAGGGGGTAGTGATGCAGATCAGAAATGAAGTGCTTACCTAACATTGCTGGGCATGTGGAAGGCCCTGGGTTTGAGCCCAAACACTGTTAAATCAATCAATCAATCAATCAATCAATTAAAAAATCAAGTAACTAGAACAATGATGATCAACTTTCAGAGTGTTAGAAGATATACCCCTCACATCATTATAATGTTTGTGAACTAACTGAATTCTTCCACTAAAAACAGGCTTTTAGCAAAGTTGAAAAAGAAATCCAATATCCAACATTCTTTTGCCTAGAAGAGACATGCTAAAAATCAAACTATTCAAGTAGTCTGAATGTTGAGGGAGAGCTGAAGATTTATTACGCATTTGTAGATGCAAAACAAGCAGGTGTTAGAATACAGGTTGTCTGAGAACTTCCAAGATAATGACTGAGCTTGGGAAAGGGAAAGACAAAGCTGATTGTTTCCCAGTGTTCCCGGAGATAAGAGAATCTTTATGGCCACTGGAGGGTGTGGACTCAGCTGCAGTCTTTCTGGCACCAAAAGAAAAAGCCTGTGGTAAACTAGATATGCTGCAATAGGACCCAAGGGGCAAACACTTCGCTATTAAAGATATACTGTATATTTCACCCACAGGATCCCAGGTGTTCTGTGCAGGTGTGCACACCTGGGGAGGAGGAAGTGGAACAAACTTACACTGCCTTCGCTTGATTGCATTAGGGAGCCTGAGCCAATTGAAGGACTCCCTGCATCAAATCTGCTCAAGAGAATAAGCAAGTAAAATCACCAAAGTTATAATTTTTCCCCACCTAAAGGCAATTATAGTAGATTTTTCTTTAAAATAAAACTTATGCCAGATATGAGGGTACACACCTATATTCCCAAAAATTTAGCTTCTCAAGTTGAGGCAGGAGGAGCTCAAGTTTCAGGCTAGCCTCAGTAACTTAGCAAGAATCTCAGCAACTTAATGAGACCTTGTCTCAAAAATTTTTTTTAAAATGGGGCTAATTAGAGAAGATGATATTATGGCTTTTGATATTAAATGGATGGAGATGGAAAGAATTATGCTAAGTGAAGTATCCCAGTCTCAGAGACTCAAGGGCCAAATGGTTTCTCTCATCTGTGGAAGCTGGAATAACATCAGGAAGGAGTATGTTAGATGGCTAAGCTAATAATAACCTCAAATTGTATGATTCTCAGCGTAATAGGGGGATGGCTCCCTAGGATACTTTGGGGTGTAGGGAGGGGGAGGGGGTGGGGGAAGGGTATTTGAAGAACTCCTAGGAGACTGGAGAGTGGGAATATGGGGGAACCATCTCAGAAGCAGATGTTATTCCTCCACGAGATACCCATTTAACGCAAGAGTTCTTCTGGGGGAAACTGCAACAGGTGAAATCCAATGTGGGCATCCATGTTTTGGCATTACCCCTGGATAACTATGTATACATACATTGGTTATTGATGGTTTGATAATGTTTCCCCCTCATTTGTATCTCTATATACTCTTTTTCTTATTAGAAGTATGTAAGATAAAATTGAGGGGGAAACATTATCAAACCAACAGTAATAAATGTATATATACTTTGTTATCCAGGGGTCTATATACTCTTAATAAAAAAAATTGGGGCTAGAGCGGTGGCTTGGCAGTTATGGTGCTTGCCTGGCATGCACGAGTACACGGGTTCAAATCCCAGCACCCACATATACAATTAAGTGTCAGAGCAACAAATGCCATGTGAAAAAACTCAATAAAAATTGATTCTCTCTCTCTCACCGTCCTCTATTTAAAAAAACATTTTTTTTAAAAGAGGCTGGGTGGTAAAGTGGTAAAGTGCCTCTGGGTTCAATCCCCAGTGCTATGAATGAATGAATAAATACCCTTTTATGAAGCAGAGAGGGACAGTGGAGAGAGAGAGAGAGAAGCAATTTCATTTAGATTTTCACGTGGCTTTCATTGCTCTGACACTCCATTGTGTACATGGTGCTGGGGTTTGAACCCGGGTCCTTGGGAATGCCAGGAAAGTGCCGCAACTGCTGAGCCACTGCTCCAGTTCCTGAAGCAGTGATTCCCAAAGCCACATTATACTGAATTTAAAATAAGTAAACTGATAAGCACACTCGATTAGATTAGTAACAATCAATATGCAACAAATTAATTTGTCAAATAAGCAATAAATAACATGTGCACAGAAGAGCACTTTTTTTTAAGTGATCAAAATTATCTGTCTGGTCAGGTGTGGAGGTGCACACCTGTAATCCAGCAGCTCTGGAGGCTGAGGCAGAAGGGTAACAAGTTCAAAGCCAGCCTCAGCAAGGCTAAACAACTCAGTGAGGCCCTGTCTCAAAATAAAACATAAAAGGGCCAGAGATAGGGCTCAGTGGTTAAGTGCCCCTCTATTCAATTCTTGGTTCAGAAAAAAAAATCAGTCTGGAGAAGAATTATTACCAAGCACTACAATGAATTCCAGGTGAGTAAAATTAGGTTAACCTATTTATCCTGGATACATTCTTTTCTCGAAGCATCGGTTTAGTTTCCTCTGACATATGCCACTTCCACCATAATTTCCTATTGTGAAATTTCTTCTCTGTGGCTATCTGCAGCTCTGCTGCCATCTTCCATGTGGAAGTTGAAGGTGGTCATCCCTTCCTCTCCCTGTCCAGAACAGAAGGGGGATGTGCACTTGACCTCAATTCAGTCAACCTGGGGCTCACTGCTAGAGCTCTGGTCCTTAAGATAATGTATGGACAAGAGGGAACAGTGTTGGTCAGTGGCACCCAAACAGCTATTCCAATTACAAAGCAAATGCTGTCCTAACTTCTCGGTCTTCCAGAGCTCCTTGACTTTTTTCCCATTCTCAAGCATGTTCTCTCGGATTCACAGCAATAGTTTGCTTATATTAGCCAGAGTGAGGTTCTTCCTATATCCAGATGAAGACTGCAATTCCACAGAAATAACTGGGTCTTCTCACACCATGCCAGTATTGGGGATTAAACCGGGGGGCTTGTCCATGCTAGGCAGGCACTCTACCACTGAGCTACACCTCTAGCCCTCCAAAAAATTAACTGAAGGGCAAATGGAGTGGCTGGCAGCGTCACCCATCTCTTCAAGGCAAGCACTCTGGAAATGGTCCATTGGTTTCCGTTTCTCCTTCTTGCCTCTCCCCTTGAGGGGAAGTTACCTCCCTGCTCCTTTGATGTTGACTTGGCCAGGTGACCTGACTGTCCAGTAGAATGTAAGAGGGTTTAAAGAGTATCATATCTGAGCAGAAACTGTAGATATGATTAGCCCCTTTTGCTTCCAAACTATATTTTGTACTTTTTCCAACCTACCAGCACTATCCAAACCCAGGGTAATCTCTCCCGATCACTCCAATAACCTTCTAACTTATCTCCTGGCTTTCAGTTGTGTACCCTGAAAATCATTCTTCACACAAGTGTTGGCGATGTCAAGCCCAACCCTGGAAGGCCGGGCTGAAACGCCTTCCATGGCTCCGCACCCCCACGCAGAATGGTGGCCCTGGTGACTTGGCTCCCCACTTCCCTTCAGCCTCACGACTGGACACTGCCAGCTTCCTGCTTCACGCCCAGCTCTGCTAAACTGTGGGGTCCTGCACACTCCTCCACAACTTTGTCCATCCTGTTCCTCAGCTCACCCTCCACTCTGTCCTAACGTTCATCCGGAAAAATTCTGTTCAGCTCTCTCGGTTCGGCTCAACACCACTGCTTCCACAAAGCTTCCCTGATACTTTCTAGGCACAAACTTGCCTCCTGCTTTCTTGGTCCTTGCACCCGCTTCTGGCACTTCCCACATTAAGATGATTTATTCTGTTGTCTTTCTCTTCCAATCAACTGCCATCTCCTGAGGGCAAGGACTGTGTCTTAGTTGACTTTCTATCCTAAGAAACTAGGATGGTGCTTGGTACAGGGTAGGTGTTTAATTTTCAGAGTTGAAATAAAGCAAATTAAATATTAATTTATTTTCTGCAGTACTGAGAATTAACCCTAGAGGGGTTTCACCCCTGAGCTGCATCTCTAGCCCTTTTTACTTATTTTGAGACAGGGTTTCACTAAGTTGTCTCAGATGACTTTAAACTTGCCAACCTCCTTTCTCAGCCTCAGGAGTCACTTGGATTACAGGGGAGCAGCACATGTGTGGTTGAACATTAATGTAAGAAAACAGCTGTCTCAAAGCCTCCTGCTGCTATTCTTACAAAGCTGACAACACCATAAGTTGGTTCTTTTGGAGAACAACATAATAACATGCAACAGAAACTGAGGCCGATGGTTCTCCTTCACTTGGCATTTTCCTAGTTGTGGCTACTCCCTCAAAGCAATAACCCGCAGGGGAAAATGTACACAGATGTCCTGGCAACTCTACTTACAATAGTGAAAAACCCTGGAAGCAAGCCAAGTATTTAATGGGGAAATGACTAAGCTAACAAGGGGATTATTACATAGCCATTAAAAATGACAGAGGTGAGGACTAGGTCAACACAGGGAAGTGTATAACTGCAGGAATGTTAAGTGGAAGAAAGAACGGGGACTAGCGTTTGAACACCAGTATTTAAGAATGTGTATGTACATTAATAAAGATCAAACCCAATCTTGAAAATGGCTAGATGTCAGCATTCACTAGGTTTATTTTCTCCTGTGCAATTCCATGAATTTATGAAAATGATAGTTGAAATTTCATACAATATAGATGTCTTAAAAGACTTCAGGTTGAATATTCCAAGAGGTAATTTATTATTAAATTTTCATAAGAGACTTGGGAGATTGAGGCAGGAGGATCACAAATTCAAGGTCAGCCTCAGTAAATTAGCCCTCATGCAACTTAGTGAGACCCTGTTTCAGAATAAAAAATAAAAAGGGCTGGGGCTGTGGCCTAGTATTAAAGTGCCCCTGGATTCAATCCCTAGCACCAAAATACCAAACAAATAAACAAAAACAAACAAACAAAAAACCCAACAAAACCCAAAACCCGTAAGACTTTCTTCAGTGAACAATACTTTTTTCTTTTCTTTTTTTTTTTTTTCAGGGCTGAGGACTGAACTCGGGGCCTTGTGCATGCTAGGTAAGCGCTCTGCCACTGAGCTAAATCCCCAACCCCACTTTTTTCTTTTAATATGCATATTTTTATTTGTTTATTTATTCATTTTTGGTCACGTTGAAAACTAAATAAAATTGATTCTCTCTTTAAAAAAGTCACTGGGATTA
>PVKS010032472.1:0-22454 GCA_004027875.1 Aplodontia rufa | reverse complement strand
CAATAGCTTTCCTATACTCCATCAGCAATTCTACAAAAGAAAAAATCAGGAAATCTTGTCCCATTCACAATGACCTCAAAAAGAATGAAATACTTGGGCATAAAGCTAACAAAGGATATAAAGGACCTCCACAATGAAAGCTATTGAATATTTAAAAAAGAAATTGAAGAAGACCTGAGAAGATGGAAAAACATTCTATATTCTTGGTTAGGCAGCATAAATATAACTAAAATGGCCATTCTGCCGAATGCCTTGTACAGATTAATTGCAATCTGCATCAAGATACCAATGAAATTCTTCACAAATATAGAAAAAGCAATTCTCAAATTCATTTGGAAAAGCAAGAAACCCAGTACAGCCAAAGCATTATTAAGAATAAAGAGGAAGCAGGAGGTGTCACAATAATTGACCTAAATTGTATTATAGGGTTATAGTAACAAAAAATAGTTTGATATTAGCATCAAAGAAGATGTAAAGACCAATGGAACAGACTAGAAGACACTGAGACAAACACACAAGACTTTTTTTTTAAGAGATAGGGACAGTGAGAGAGAAGGAGAGAGAGAGGGAGACAATCAATTTTATTTAGTTTTTTCATATGACTTTCATTGCTCTGAAACTTTGTTGTGTACATGGTACTTGCACATGCCAGGAAAGCACCATAACTGCCAAGCCAACACTCCAGCCCCAAACCCACAAATTGTTAACAATCTAATGTTTGCAAGGGGGGCAAAAACACGGTGTAGAAGAAAGACAGCTTGTTTAACAAATCGTGATGGATGAACTGGACAGTCGTACACAGACAATTGAAATTAGATCCCTACCTCTCACCCTGCACAGAGATCAAGTTGAAATGGATCAAAGAATTAAAAATTAAACCACCAACAATACAATTGCTAGAAGAAAAAATAGAATCAACTCTCCACCACATCAGTGTAGGCACCTCCTTCCTTAACAAGACTCCATAGAACAAGAATTAAAGCCAAGAATCATTGTGTGGGATGCCATTAAACTGAAAAGCTTCTCCACAGCTAAAGAATTAGCAGTGTCAAGAGAGAACTTAAAAAATGGGAGAAAATCACTGCCTGCTATGACTCCAGCATGGAACTAATATCTAGAATATACAGAGAACTTAAAATACTGAACACCAAAAAGAAAAGAAAAAAGAAAACAAAGAAATCATCCAATCAATAAATAAACTAGGGAATTAAACAGAAACTTCTCAACAGGAAATCCAGAAAGCCAATTAATATATGTGAAAATTTTCTACATCACTAGCCAACAGAGAAATGCAAATCAAAACTTCACTGAGATTACACTTCACTCTAGTCAGAGTGACAAATATACATCTATAGAACTACAATAACAAATATTGGAGGGGCTGTGGGGAGAAAGGAATGTTAACACACTGTTGGTGGGACTGCAAGCCTTTACAGCCACCCTGGAAAACTAGGGATGGAATCACCTTATGACCTAGATATCCCACTCATGGGTATTTTCCCAAGAGCTAGAATCAGCATACTACAGAGACACAACTACATCAATGTTTACAGCAGTTCAATTTATAATAGCTAAACTGTGGAACCAACCCAGATGCCCTTTGCTGGATGAGTGGATTAAAAAAGTGTGATTATATATATACATATACATGTAAATATATATAAACACACACGATGGAGTTCCACTCTGCTACTAGAGAGGAAAAATATCACGGCATTTGCAGCCAAATGGATGGAGACGGAAAAAAAATTATACTATGTGAAGTATCCCAAGCACAGAAACTTAATGAACAAATATTTTCTCACATATGTGGAAGCTAGAGTAAAACCTGTCCTAGTAATAAACTCATGATAGTTGAAATTTCACATAAACTGGGGGAAGAAAATCTATGAAGGTAGGGGAGAAGTGAGGGAGGCAAGCAATGGAGGGAGGGATAAGGGAGTTAGCAATACAACTGGGAATATTTGACTCCCATGAGAAACCCAACTACACACAGGCAGGCAGATGAACTGAGAGATTTCAAAAATTAATATACATGTATATGCTCGTTTCTATCTACAACATGGAGGTATTACAGACGAGACATCAGAGTGGGGAATACACAAACAGGGGGAATCCTGGACTAGGATCAGCCTTAACTTACATTGTCAATTTCCATGTATGCATGAATATGTAACAATGATTCCCTCCAATATATAAGAATATGTAAAAAAAATTAAAAAATTAAAATTAAAATTAAAAAAAGAATTTTGAAGATATTCACTAATCAAAACCTAAGTGTAAAAGTTTTAATGGATAAAAGTGTAATTCATGTTAAGAGTTCTCACAATACTTTCCTTGTTATGGTACATCCTGATCAGATTTCCAAAATGAACTACAACTAATTGGTCTCTATTTTCTATCACAGAAGAGATTTCACTGTTTTACAGTTATTCTACAATAATTATTTGTGCCTTTTACTTATTGTCTCATTTTCTTGACACTTTATGCTTTTGATTTGAAGAAAATATTTTTTCAGCTTCCATTATGTGGCCAGCATTATTTTAAATACTTGTATGAGAAGTAAAAGTAAATATTAAGAATATCTTGTAACTCAGAGAAATTTGCATATTTATGTACACACCACTAATATTACAAAACATTTTACATTAATTTTAGAGAAAAAAATAGAGGGGTTATGAGTTATCAAGATCTGTTAGTATTTTGGGATCAAAGATCCCAAATTCCAAAGAAAGACCAGTGAGTAATTGAAAGGTGTGATGGAGTTGAGAGGAGAAAGCTAAGCATCCTCCATTTATGCTTTGCCGCCTAGTGGTAGAACCAGATCACAGAGGAATGAGGTGTCCCCAACTCCAGTCCCAAGATGAGGACCAAAAACGAAGGAGTTTCTAGCAGTGTGCTTCTACAGAGACCTTGAGTCTTACCTCTCCAATGAGATGATCAATATATCTAGAGTTGCATGTGGGAACAAAATGGAGAATAAGCTGGAGGTCTGGCTGAACAAAAAGATGGGAGAGACAAGAATGGGTTTCCAGAGGTCACCTATAAAGAGCTCAGAAAAGTTCTTGCTCCATCAGCATAGCAATAAGGCTGCAAAAATCTCACCCTGAGTGGGGGTTGATTTCAGGTGGTTAACTGGCTACCGTTTAGTTATAATGAACTTGCAGGGCACTCTGAATACCAAATCTTGTATGAAAGGGAAGTACAGAGGAATACATTTAGAGTAAGGCAGAATTGGAAGGAGGAGGATAGGAGGGAACAAGAGGTCTGTCTTCCTGTCCCAGGTTTTGCCACTATTATGAAAGGAAAGAGAGAGAAGAGCAATGTCTGAACAATAACACAGGTTTACTTGGGAGAAACCTGTGGAGGGAGGCCCAGTGGAGTCTGGGACCCACCTGCCACATCCAGCCTGAGGAATGAAGAGGGAGGGGACAAAGTTCGAGTTTTATGGTTAAAATGGGAGTTTCAGTAGAGTGTGATTTTTCCGATAAGGACCCGTTGTCAAAAGGTTCCGATAATGGCCAGAGTTGGTAGATTTAAAAACAGTGAATAGGGGGTTTACTGTCTGGCCCACATGAATGATTTCTGGTAATTTTCCATATCCATAAAAACTTTGTGGTTAATATCATAATTTAAATAAATAATAATAAAGAGAAGGAACATATATGCTTAAAACATTTTAAGTAGGTATACTAGTACGAATAATTTAGAAACAGAATGAGTTTAGATATATAGATTATTGTTTCTCAATTGTATCAGAATCAACTGAGTTGTTTTGGGAAAATTTTCGTAAACTTTAGGACTTGACCTTGAAACTATTTATTTATTTTCTTAACAAGTTACCTTGGGATCCTAATGTAAAGTTTGAGAATTGCTACAGAAGATAATGAAGAAACACAGATTCTACCCGCGCTTGAACCAGTATAATAGTACTTCATAAAGTATTAGAATTAAATTTGGGGAGAGGACTAATATATTTAAATCAGTTCTATATAAAACCAGTTAACTATGGAAAAAAAGATAATTTTAAAGTCAGTAATGAGACCATTAGAATCAATTGGCCATCTAAGTGGGGGGTGAATAGGCCATTAACTTAGAAAATACAGAAAAAGAAAGGAGAAAGAACCTTTTTAGCTTAAGACACAAATTATTGAGGGGACCTCCTTAAATCCATACTAAGGGAACTTGGTGACATTTTGGTCAGGGAATCATGCATATTTTTAACTGAGGTGTTTTTCCTTCTTTTATTCAAGAAGATTATATGGAAATGAACTTATATTTATAAATTACAGACAAATTTTATGCCACTATTTTGATTTAAGAAAGCAAAGATAAATATAGAACTTAAGGCTATCAGAAATATGTAAAATAAAATAAAACTTACTTAAAAGAAAAAGTTTCTTAGCTCATAGATTTGAAATGCTTGCTTTCCAAAATATTTCCAATACAACCTGTAGAAAGACAGTACTTGGTGGGGGGAGTGTGGTACAGTCTCTGAAACATCACAAAGGGAAATACTGGAGTTGAAATATTTGTTAGAATTTTGTAGTGTGGTTTAAGGAAGGTATTATGTTCTCATTATGACGTTTCCCCTGCAAAACTCTTGTTAATGCAGGTGTATTCAGAGCTGAAATGATTGGACTGTGAGGCTGTAACCTCATCAGTCCATCCGGGTTTGAATGGACTGACTGGGTGCCTGGAGAAGGTGGGTCACCTTGGAAGGGTACATCTTTCCTAAGCCTCCCCTTTCTGTGCTTCCTGGCCACCATGAGCTGAGCAGCTTTCCTCCTGTGCACCCTTCTCCCATGGCATACTCTTTCACCTTGGCTCAGAGCAATGGACTTAATCATTCCTAGATCAAGGCCTCTGAATCTGGGGGCCCCAAATAAAATTTCCCCCCTCTAAATTGTTCTAGTCAGGTATTTTGTTTGGAGCTATGAGTGGTTGACCAAAACAGTAGGTCTTCAATGTAAAGGTGTGGTTAGAAGCGATGGACCTAGCACAATGAAGACTGAGTAGATCCTAAAGGAAGTTCCTAAAATGAATAGTAACAGCAATTGCAATATTAATCTTCCCAGGGGAGTACTTCCTGGATGAATAAAGTCATAATGGTGAAAGCAGTAGAATAGTAAAGTCATGGTCATACAGCTTAGATGTTGCGACTCAGGACATGACATCCCCAGGTATGACATCCTTAAGGAAAGAAGTGAATGTAAGAAATAAAAGAGAGAGATGGCTCAAGGTGGCTCAACTGTAAGGCAGGTTTATTGGGGAGAAGCCTGTGGAGGGGGCCCAGTGGAGACTGGGACTCCTCTCCTGCTTACAGCCTGGGGTAGACATAAGGGAGTGGGAAACAGTAGCAGATTAGGCAGTTGCCAGGGAAGTGAAAACTTCCTTGAAAGTGATGAAGGAGTGTTTAGAGTTTCTTTGCATGATGGTGGTGTGCTGTCTTGGGTTTAGAGGCAAGTGAGGCAGAGTAACCATGAGGTGAACCATTCTAAGATGGAGGATGTGCTTCAAAATGTCATTGAAGTTTACCTAAAAACATCCTGACATGCTGAGTTCTGTGAACTGGAGGACTCAGTGAAAGGTCTCTCTGATTTTCTTGTCTCCTGCTCATCTACCTTGCCCCAAGCCAGCCATAGATATATAGACAATTGGGGGGAGAACAGTGGCTTGGCAGTTATGGTGCTTTCCTGGCATGCGCAAGTACGTGAGTTCAAACCCCAGCACCACATACACAATGAAGTGTCCAAGGAATGAAAGTCACATGAAAAACTAAATAAAAATTGCTTCTCTCTTTCTCTCTCTCTCTCACTGTCCCCTCTTTCTATAGAAATAAAAAGAAAGAAATACAGACACTTTCTCCTAAACCTGGCCATAAAACCTCAGAAGATCACTCCTTCTTTGCTCTTTTCTTTAAGGATGCTCATTCTGGGTGGCATCTAATTAAGGGTTGGGGAGTGCCACTTAGAAAGGCTAAGAAGAAGGAGAAATCTTGCTAGGTGTTCCCTCATCTATAACAGTAGATCACACCCTTTAATCTAGCCACATTTGATAAATAAATAAATTTCCATGCTTTCCCCTTGCAATCTTTTCTTTTTTTGTAGGAGTATCAACCATGACCCTTGTGTTGCATTAGGAAACAGATCCCACCTTTTTGCTCTTACATGTGAGTACAAAAGTGTATGGTTTGGGGGCTGGAGCGGTGGTGGCTCAGTGGTTACAGCACTTGCCTTGCATGTGCGAGAACTCGAGTTCGAACCTCAGCACTACATACACAATGAACTGTCTGAGCAACGAAGTCCATGAAAAACTAAATAAAATTGATTCTGTCTTTCTTTCTCTCTCACTGTCCCTCTCTCTTACTTAAAAGAAAAAAAAATGTATGGTTTTCATATGTAAAAGAATGTGTAAGCTCTAGAATTCACCACATTTTTGATAATTCAATGTATGGGTAGCAAATTTAGATATGTGAATGAAATTACATCACAAGTGAGCTAGCAAAGAGACAATTGATCAAACACAAGATTTGTTGTCATTTTAAAACTACACAAAAGACTATATTTAAATAGAGCCTACAGTTTTGAGTGTCAAAACAATTGAATTGTTAAGGAAGGCAATGAAGACTACTAGAATATGTTTACTTAACAAAACAGCTCAAAAAGAAGAGGCCTGTGCTCTACAGCAGCAGGTCGACAAAAAGCCATCCAGATGACAGTTCTGAGAAATGACGGAGAATGGGGTTTTCTTGGGCTCTTTGGGGCCATTTCCAGGAACACACAAAAAAGAAGGGATTTATTAAGGCTTCTTTCTTCCTTGAGATAATAAATCTAACTGAACTTTGGTTTGCTGGATGGTAATGTTTACCAGTCTGATAAGGAATGGCAAGAAAAGGAATTAATATTAGCCCCTTAATACAGCAAAGAGAAGAGCAGGAATCAAAAACAAAACATGTTTAAAGAATGTTGACGAGACAGATGTAGTGAATAAAGAGGTGATAAAGAGGATGAAGGTGTATGTCTCAAAATTAAGCATCATTAACATCATTTCAGGTACTATCCAGAATAGCAGATTCGTATTCTTTTCTAAATGGATTTATGAACTCTTATTAGGACTAAAAGTGCCTCTAGCATAGATTCACAACATGCCATGAAGCTCTACAATAGAATAAATGGCCTTCTGATTTCTTGTGTTTGATTCCTAGATATTAGCTAAACACATACTGCAAAACAAAACACTTCCTCTCACCTCTTTTGGATACAGTTATCTTCCATCAGCTGAAATGCTCTCTATGAAATTAGTGCTGAAGAACACTGTGATCGTCTGCATCAGCAACTGAATCAGCAAAGATATATTTCCTCAGGAATAGTAGAAAAAAGTTTTTAAGAAACAAAGGAATATTCTCCAACTGTTTTCTCCCAGAATTGAACACCTCCTTATTAAGCAGGTTGGGTTTATTTTTGTTTGTTTGTTTGTTTATTTGTTTTTAAGAGAGAAGGACAGTGAGAGAGAGAGAGAAAGAGAGACAGAGAGAATCAATTTTTATTGAGTTTTTCACATGGCTTTTGTTGCTCTGACACTTAGTTGTGTACATGGGTGCTGAGGTTTGAACCCGTGTGCTTGTGCGTGCCAGGCAAGTGCTGTAACCACCAGGCCACCGCTCCATCCTCAACCAAGATGTTTTTAACAGCAGTTAATTCTGTAGAAATAAGCCAAAACCAATCAAATGAAAACAAAAGGATGCTATTTATTTACATCTTGCAACAGGAAGGGACCCAACCATATGTCTTGAATGCTAAAGTGGTTTAAAGGTGAACAGAGGATTGTGAAAGCTTTATAGTGAATAAAAGGGAAGGGCAGCGGTTTTCTCCAGTTGTTAGCTTGCGGAAGAAGGAAGTGAGACAAAGTTGGGCTAACACTAGAGGCTTGTCGTCCTATGCAATTTGTTGGAAAACAACTTTTGATTTTCTCTCTGGCCCTGCGTTGAAAGCAGCAGCCATTAAAAAAAAATAGGGAGTCCAGTAGTCACTGGCCAACTGGCCTGGTTCTGACCACTCTAGACCAATGTAACCCACAAACCCACAACTGCAGGGGTTGAGGTCTTGGGTCAGAATATTCAGTTCATATACGATCTGTTCAAAGACTATATATATATATATATATATATACATATATATATATATATATTCAGTCTCTGACTATATTATAGGGGAAAAACAAATTACTTTGTTGTCTGAAATCTCCTTTTAGATTTAATTTTCTAATTAAGTGTCTTTGCATGAATTGTTTAACTCTAAATACGCAAATGTAGCTTGGTCCAATGGCACAGGCCTATAACCTCCAGGATTGAGGTGGCTAAGGCAAGAGGATCACAAGTTTGAAGCCAGTTTCAGCAACTTAGTGAGTTCCTCAACAACTTAGCAAGACTCTTCCTCAAAATAAAAAATGAAAAGGAGCTGGTAATGTACCTCTGGGTACAATCCTCATTACCAAGATAAGTGAAGAAATAAATATACAAATGCATTTTCTTGACCTGGAGTGGTGGCTCAGCTGTTACTGCACTTGTCTGGCATGTGCAAAGATGGGGTTCAAACCCTAGCAGCACACACACAACACGGTGTCGAGCAATGACAGCCAAAAGAAAAATTAAATAAAATTGATTCTTTCTTTCACTGTCCTCTTTTAAAAAAATGCCTTCTTCCATAGTAGTAAGAATAATTGTACTTTTGCTAAGCTCAAGATTTTTGATACCATCAAAAACCTTACATATTTTTTCTTATAATCAAACCAAATACACATTGAATGGTCTTTTGCTTGATTTTGATTAATTTTGAAAATTATAAAACTGGTATACAAATATTCCTCTTTTTAAAATGTATAATATGACAAATACATCTTACATCCCTTTTGACAGTCATCCCCAGAGATTATAAGTGTCTAGGAAAAATAACTGTGATACAGAGCCTCAGTAATATTTTATAGTAACTTGCACGTGGCATTCTTCAGGAACCTGATGAGGTAGGTATTATTATTATTCCAACTTTATAGATGTGCAAAATGATGTAGGCCAACATTTTAACTTACCTCACCATGCCAATTGCTAGATAGTAAATAATGGAACCAGGATCCAAACTCAGGATTCAAACATCTAAGAAGCTTCAAGCTGACCCCTGAATATCACCTGCTCTCCCTAAGATTATAACCTTGCTGTTTTCATTGGGCCTGCTTCTGTATTTGACATAGTTCCATAGCAAATAATAAAATTTTCTTGTATTTGGCATATTTTGGTATGTTTTGGACCTCTTCTTTCTCAAAGATACTTTGCAGTTCAGGGCATCTACGAACACTGAAGCATGAATATATTCATTTACGCTTTGGGCAAACAAATTCCTTAGAATCTTCCCAGGAGTTGAATTCCTATACTGTATTGTAGAGTACACCCATAATCAGCTTTAGTAGATAATTCCAACTAGGTTTCTACCTACTTGATGTACTACCGGTAGGATATGAGACAAATCTAATTTGCAGGAATGTGAGGATCTAATCTGACTTCACAGAAAGATATGGATATTTCACAGGGAATTTTAATTTCTAGTTCTATAACTTAGCTGCAAATAACTTTCTTGTTAGCTTCCCATGGAGAAGAGTGTTTCTATTATTTTGTATTAGATAGAACCCTGAGCTCCATCTGCATGTATTTTTATAGGATAGTGTTCTCATAATAACCCTTGCATTCAAATAAAAATTGCATTTATTGTGTCATGCTTTCGAAAAACATTAAGATTCATTATAACAAGGCATTTTCAAAATTAGCTTTCAATAGGCCATGGTTGCCTATCACACAAGACTGCCTAAAAACAGCCTCTGTCCAGTAGCAAGTTTAGTGTATAAGGGTATTTAATAAAACTGTTTCTTAGTATTCTACCTGTTCCATTAACTTCTGAAAGTGGTTAAAATGGACCATAAATTACATTATTTAAGTGTTATATAATACCTTGAAAAAAAGAGATCAAAATGATACCAAAACTATAAAGATATAAAAAGACTACAATTAGCATTGACATGGCTTTTGTTAATTTAAACACACACACACACACACATAATTCTTAATATTAATAAATGCTTTTTAATGAATTGAGTTAGAATTATGATTGCTTGACTGAGAAAGAGTACTTACAGGTACTGTTATATTTTTGGTTGTTAAGACTTTTGTGAAAATTCATCAATTCCCTTTTATTCTGTTTAAATCTCAAACTAGTTCTGTGCGGAAGTGTGAATTTTTAAGTCAGCCATGATTTACAGCCCTGAACTGAGAATTTACCCTGTTTCTTAAAGATTATCATACCTTAAAAATATATATTTGTCTGTTCATCATTTATTTTAAAAGAAAAATTTTATTTCTTCTCATTAAGGGATAGTCAATATAATAATTAACTATATGAATGTCAAGTCTGCTATCAAAATTAAAATTATTAATGATGTTGCCTGAAATCCTTTGAAAATTTGTAATATTAAGTGTCTAAAGTTTTAAAATCTACCATAATTTGAAACTTTAAAGCATCAAATAGTGCATGAGTTTTTAGATGCCACAAAACCGTCTCTGAATATTGAATACCTCACAATTCAGAAATGGGCTCTTCACAGAGAAAAGTTATAGCCATATCCCCAATATTACATAGCTGGGAAGAGACTGAGCTAAGAACTGAACTGAAAGTATGACTCAAATTCCTATTTTTCTCACTCAATATATTACATATTATTTTTCATCAATCTGTCAAAAATGAACAAAACATTCAAATGGCACAAAATGCTAAAGACCATTTAAGCATTAAGAAAGAATCAAATATCATTGTGCAATTCTAACATTTTGCAGAAAATTATTATTTCATATGCCAGGTCATGCCATTTTTGAATTAAATATGCTACATAAATATGATGCCAATGAATTACTGTCATTAACCTTGCACTTGAAGCTATTGTAAATATTCCATACACAAATGTATCTAGAATGCATGCTCTTAGAATTCTGTTTCTCCCAGGGTACCTTGTATACCACATAAATTATTTTTGAATGAATGCGTGTAAAACATGAATAAAGAAAAGCTATTAAAGAAACAGAAACTCATATCAGCTTTTCTTCATTTTTATTTCATCCATTCTTGATCTACAAAAAGACTTAAATGAAAAAAGACTTATCTGAAAATCTTGCCAGTTGAAAAATGCTTGAGGTGCAGTAACCCATATGCTTTCTCATCCACATGAAATACTTTTAGAAGTAAAAAGAGGCATTATTAACAATTGCATCCACATGTTTGTTATAAACTTGGAGACAGAGGTGTTAATTATATATGTACTTAATGTCCCTTTCATAAGGAGAAAAATCCAAAAAATAATCCAGAGATAAAGCACAATTAAGGCACAGTCTTTATACGCAGCAATTTGTTTTTAAATAGCTGTTTGCATCAAAATAGAAATCTTCCAGTTATATGAGATAACTGTTGTCACACAATGACTATCTTTTTTCAGGTATCAGGGCCTTTACCCCAACCATCATCATAGGCCTATAAAAAGAAATATAGTTTGGGGAGCATCTGTGGACAACTACTGTCACCAGAGGGCCTGCATCCCAGGAAAGTGTGCATCTGAAGGAGTATCCACCAGCCCACCATGCATGAGAAACCACTGCTCACTCTACTGTTTCATAACCGGTGTTGACATTTATGCTCTCTGAGCATCTCCACCCCAAAGCTGTATAACATCACCCTTGAGAACTAAATCCAAAGGAGATATTTCCGTGCTTAGATCCTTCCCTCCATCAAAACGATCAAATACTGAAAATTCTAATGTTCTCCAAAATTCCTGATCAATTTAAATATCATTTAAAACTATGTCCCTTAAAAACTCCATGACATCAGTGCAAACAGAAAATCTCATATAAAATCTACTAATTGAATAACATCTTCTATCTTCATTTCCTACCAGGTTTTGTTCTTTCTTTAAAATTCTTCCCTGAACTTACTGAGTTACCTTTTGTATCTTCAAAGACCCTATTTGAGGCAGTCATTGTACAACATATTCTTTCTGTGAAATAAAGAATACAGTTTCCAGTTTTACTTTTAAATTACTGTTTAGCTCCCTCAATACACAGCATGGCCCTAGGAAATAACTTGTATTTATCTCAAATGTCAGTGTTTAGTGAGGAGAAAAACTTTAGAGGCTTATCCTCAATATAGTGAATTATAGTCTAAGCTGTTACAGCTTACTGATTTTGAAATAAAGGGAATATTTCTCCTTTTTATCACATTCTTAGTTTCACAAGTAAACATATATATTAAAAATATATGTATAATCGAAAGAATAAATATAATGGACCATGAAGCAGAATAGAGATCCAGAAATAGATGCACATTTTTTGAATGTTTTTTGATAAAAGCACAAAAGTAATTTAACGAAGAGAAGATAATCCTTTTAACAAATGGTGTTTAACAGGTAGAAGTCGATATGCCCAAAAATGAATCTTGGCTGAGATTTTACCCCTTATATAAAAACTAATTCAGAATGGATCTTACACTTAAATGTAAAATGCAAAGCTATATTACCCAGTAAAGTGTAGGAGAAGATCTAGGTAACCACGGATTTGGTAATGAGTTTCTAGCTATAGCACAAAAGGCAAAATACATGAAGAAACAAAAATTAACAAGTTGATCTTGGTTAAAATTAAAACTTTTGTACTTAGAAATATATATATATATATATATATATATATATATATATATATATATATATTTAATTTGCAAATTTTTTTCCCTCAGTCAGTAACTCAACACACAACCAGACAAAAAAACAAACAAAACTATACTTAAAAGATTTGAGTGTTCATCGCACTAAAGATATGCAGATGGAAAATAAACACAGGAAATCACATCATTATGGAATTGCAAATTAATATGTCATCAAGGAAATTAAAATTAAAAGTGAATTAAGGTGCTGTTTAAAGCTATTGAAATGACTACATGAACATATCTAACAAAATCAAGTGCTGACAAAGAGGTGGATGAGCAAGAGCTCTCCGTTACTGCTGGTGGGAATGAAAAATGGGATAGTCACTTTAGGAAGCACCTTTTCAGTTTCTTAAGGAGTTATTTTCTTAGCATATAAGCCAATGATGACATCTGTGAACATTTATCCAATACATTGGAAAATTTACATACATACAAACATTTGAATGAAGTATTTATAGCTATTTCTATTTATGATTACTTAAAACTGGAAGCAAACAATATCTACTTTAGCAGGTGAATGGAAAAATAAATTGTATTATATTCATATAATGGAATACTATTTACCAATGAAAAGAAATAAGCTGTTAAATCACAAAAAGATATGGGAAAAGATCTTAAATGCATATCGGTGGGTGAAATATGCCAATCCATATATGTTTCCATTAATTTTACATTCTAGAAAGGACAAAATTTGGAGATAAAAAAAAGTTCAGAGATTGCTAAAAACTTAGAAAGGTAAGAGGACTGACTAGGTAAATGTAATGTTTTTAGAGCCTGGAAACAGAAGTGTATGGTATTGTGTTGTATGCATATGGTGCTATGAACTTCACAAAATCCATGGTGCTTTATATCACTGAAATACATTTTTAATTTTTAACAAAGAAGCTCATATGTTATGAATTTCAAGAAATCAATTAGAAGTATAGTAAACCCAGGATGAAATATAGATTGTGATAAAAGAATATAATTGTATTACAATAATAAAACAGAGCATCTCTGAGGGATTGGGGAAAATGTGTTCCAAACTTCAGCAATGTTGGAAATGACTAAAGGAACTATAAGCTTTGTATTCTTGTTGGTAAAGTTGTTCCTGAAAGGGAGGTGTTACCAGCTCTGAACTCCTGTATGTGTATAACAGGGTTGAACATACAGACCAACATGTGGTGGGTGGAAAGAGCCATGTCCTAATTGTTGCAGTGAGAGATTGTAGACCAGCAAGTGGGAGAGAGGGTGGAAGGACAGAGTGAGCCATGTGACCTGATCAGTGTTGTAGACATTATTCAGAAATTATATTTGGCTTAATATAGACACCTACAGGCAGATAAAATAATTAGACAGTTATCTATATGGTATACATGCATCCCAGCTCTGTACCGTGAAGGTCTAGAAGTAACGACTTCCAATAAAAAGGGATGAGCCCACCATATGATCCTGCTATTCCACTCCTGGGTATCTTTCCAGGGGACTTAGAATCAGCACATTATAGTGACACAGCAATATCTATGTTCATAGCAGCTCAATTTACTGTTGTTAGATTATGGAAACAACCCAGATGTCCCTCACTGGATGAATGGATCCAAAAACTGTGGTACATATATACCATGGAATTCTACACAGCAATTAGAAACAATGATATTGCAGCCTTTGAAGGTAAATGGATGGCTATGGAAGAAATTATGCTTAGTAAAATCAGCTTAACCCAGAGAACCAAAGGTCGATTGTCTCCACTCATCTGTGGAGGCTGGATCTAGACCCGGGCCAGTGAGAAAGTTGGTCTAGTATCATGTGTTAAACCCAGATAAAGTGTAATGTTATACAACCTAATACTTTTTTAGGTATATTGTAGGAAGGGGAAGGGAGGGATAAGGGTGAGTAATCGGGGGGGGGGGCACTTCTGGGGGTAATTCTAATATCCAGAATCTATACACATTTTATATTATTTTGTGAAAAACTTGTATGGTTGTTCTATAATAAATCTCTCAATAAAAAATTAGACTTTTTAGTACCCATATCTTTATTTTCAATGATATTCTCTTACAAAAATAGAATCAAGCTCATGGCTGATGTGGGGGCAGGAAAAACACAACATACGGTAAGCCTGGGGTAAATTCCACTTACAGTGAGTATACACAAACACACACACACACACACACATACACAAAATAAAAGGAAAATAACATATATACAATGGTGGGAGTATACCAAAGAGATACTCGAGTCAGCAAAGCTGGAATAATAGAAATACAAAGTAAAAAATGTGATATTATAACATAATACAAATTATGAAACAATATCTATGAGTTTGTACTGATATAAATTAGTGGCTAAATAAGTAAAAGAGAAGAAATATATCTTCTTCATAGCCTGTTTACAAATAATTCTTGCCATTAGCACACATTCCTCTTCTAAGGTATGTGCTGCTTAGACTAACTTTCTTTCAAAGAGTACGTTATAGAAATTAGGGGATACAGGATTATGCAGTGGAGAAGGCAGAAGACACAGTCTTAGCCAGGGGATCAGGGTCAACATCAACAGGAAGGATTCACCCTGATAGTCAGACTGTTATGGTATGGATGTCAGGTGTTCCCTGAGAAACTCATGTGGTGTGCAATGTAGGTGTGTTCAGAAATAAAATGATTTGATTTGAAGAGGTGTAACTCCATTGGTTTATTAATCCATTTGGTGGATTAATAATATGAATGGATTTCTGCTGATTGATACAACTGTAGGTTGATAAGGCATGGCTGGAGAAGGGAGATCACTGGGTACATGGCCTTGGGGATTATATATTATCACTGACTCCTCTTTCTCTCTCTCTCTCTTTCTTTCCCCTTTCTCTCTTTCTTTCTTCTCCCCTGCTGCAGTAACCTGAGCTACCTTTTTTCTCTGCCACACCTTTCTGCTGTAATGTTCTGCCTCATTCAGGCCTACAGCAATGAAGTCAGTCAACAAAGAACTGGACATTTGAGACCATGGACCCAAAATAAACTTTCAATCCTCTAAGTTGTTCTTGTCACGATCTTGGCCACAGCAGCCAAAAGCTGATTAATACAAGGGCATACTAAAAATATGTGATCTGTACTTCTCAAAACTGTCAAGGTCATAGGAAAATGTGAGAAACTATCACAGCCAGGAGGAGCCTAAAAGACACGGTAAATCAATGAACTGTGGTGTCTTACATGGAATCTCATAGAACTGAAAGGACAATAGATAAAAAATGAGAATATCTCAAAGGTGTATGGACTTTGTATTTTAACAGTTTCTTCTTAGAAAAAAATGCAGCATAGAAATGCAAAATACTAACTGGACAAATTGGGTACTCTCTGTAATTTCTGTGCTTCTTCCTTAAAATCTAAAGAATTTGTGAAGTTAAAAATGTTCTATTTGAAATTCTTGTATTTCTCTTGCAGAAATGTTATAAATGACTTCAAAGGAAATCTGATGATTTTGGAAATGTGCAAAAACCATGAAGCGCTAAAGTAAAATGCATTGGCTTTTTGTCATGATAATAGGAAGTTTGGGATTAGTGTTGTTACTCTTTTTAGAAAATAATTGAATGAATTTTAGGGATGAACCCACATAGACATGAGGAATTCTATTTTTTGAGTTATTTTTGTCTAAGTATATTCTAGACAAGAGGAACCTTTTTATTTTTGTTTTCTGAGTGGAATAAAATTTATTTTAGCTTTTCTAAGGCACTGTTTCAAAACAATCTCTACAGCCATATATGCATAATTTTTTCCCACCATGTTTCATCATGTTACCCTTAAAAAAAAAGGCTTGAGAAAATGCTAAATGATTGTAAATAATCTCTATTCATTGTCCAAAGTTTTATGACTACATTATTTTCTTTTATGTGCAGTTTTGCTTTCCATGGTTAGAGTTACTGGTTTGAAAATTAAATAGAAAATTCCAGAAGGGAAAAAGTGGAAATATTAAATTGTGGACCATTCCCTGTGCTGCCCAGAACATAATTCTTCCCTTATTCCAGTGCATCCATCTTTATAAACTAATCTCCCATTAGTTACATAGAAAATGTCTTGGTTAAAAGATTGACTATGGAGGTATCATAGCAAGTGTTTTCAAGTAACTCTTATTTTACTTAACAATGGCCCCAAGAGACAAGAGTAGTGATTCTGGGAATTCAGATATGGCAAACCATAAAGTGTTGTGTTTGTTTTGTTTTGTTTTGTTTAAGTGAAAAGGCACAAAAGTTCTCAGTTTAATAAAGAAAGAAAAACTTGTATGCTGAAGTTGCTAAGAGCTATAGTAAGAACAATTTTTCTGTCTGATATTATAAAGAATTGAAAGTAAATTTGTGTTAGTTTTGATGTTGGAGTTTCAGCTACAAGCATATCAGCTACAATGCATCATAAATGCTTAGCTAAAATGCAAAAGTTATTAAATGGTATTTATACTATTCGTACTCTTGCACATTCACTAAGAGGCTTGGAGTATTTCCTCTGGAGATATGGGAAGACTATTATATTTTGTAGTTCACATATTCGCTTTTAGAGTGAATTATTCTTCTCCTTCTGTCTAGTTAGTGATATTTTTAAATGATGGTGTGGATATCATTACAGTCCCAAAGCAGGAGGTTATCAATCAATAACAAATCCTCCACTCAACCGTTCTTTAAACTGATATTTATTGAGTACTCTAAATGAGGACCAAATTAAGAACTTAAAAATAATTAATGCACAATCACTACATCTAGGAAAAGTGACACATATGCAAACATGACAGGTTTCATGAAACAGCCATGAGTAGATGCATAAATGTTTGCCTAAGGAAAAACAATGCTATCTAAAAAACTAAATGGTAATGGTTCATCCAGATGGAAGACATTAAAATCCATTCACATTTTGATAGTGGAGGAATGGGAAAAAGAAGAGGAAAAAGATATAAGAAAGTAGATAAATGTGATGACTGTTATAGAGAAGATGAGACTGCGGACCAAGAAGAGGCTCAAGTACGAGAGTTTGGGGTTTAGCTTGTATACTAGCTTGCTAGGGCTACCATAATAAAATTACCGCACACAGTGTGGTTCAAACAATAGCAGTGTAATTTCTCATGATTTGGGAAACAAGAAGTGCAAGACCAAGTTCTAGGCCAGGATTATTTTTTTTCTGGGGTTTCCTTCCTTGGCTTACACATGATTCTCTTCACTTTGTGTTTTCATATCATCATTCTGTGTGTTCTAATGTCCTAATCTGTATCCTAATGTCCTCTTCTTATAATGTTACTGGTCATCTTGAATTAAGCCCAACCAAATGACCCTATTTTATCTTTGTAAAGACCCTATTATCAAATATAGAAACATTCTGAGGTACTTCCTCATATGAATTTAGTAGGGACCCAATTCAAATATAGCACCCTGGGAATAGAATTAGACAGGCAATTAAAGTACAGTAAGATTACTTGCAACCAGTCTTGATGCCTCACAGTGGTGTAAAAAATGAAACAGGAACAGGAAATTTTATATGTTGCTGCTATGAAAATAAATGCAGTAAATAACAGGGTACTAAAATAGTGAGGTAGAATTAATTTGAGATAGCTTTTAATGGTGGAGTTATTATGACATCATTAAATGTGGTGCAGAATTTAGGAGAGGTAGTCATAAAATAACCATTAAGGCTAATGTGTGCAAAAAGTATCAGGATGTGGGAAGATGAGGATGTTTCAAGGAGATTATATTAGGAAATGCTGGGTTTGGGTTCATTAAACATGGAGTCTGCACTACTTAATATCAACTTAATGACAGCTCTCCAGTATTACATACATATACCCACTGTGAAATTTCCTTGTGTAGAGAAACCTAAGAATGAAGTTAATCATGATTTAATAACTGTTTTTTTTTTTTTTTTGTCCAGGAAGCTTTCTGTGCAATTTGCAAGACATTCTATCAATATTTCAGTTGAACAGAAATCAACACAACAGCTGGTATATGATCATCTCAAAGATACTTGGTTATCATTTCTTATGGCATTCATGTTGCCAGAGAAGTATGGAACTATTGCCCAAACACAAAATGTTATTTTTGATATTTCCACTACTACAGGAGATATGTTTCCCCTAATTACTCACCACTGTTTACATTTTTATGAGAAAAAAAGCAGGATTACAGTGCTATTGAAATAAGTTTATGCCAATTCTTTAGCATACTATAGAGGACAAACATATAGTAGAAGTATATATCTACTATGGAATTATGAAATTTAATTTATAGTACCACTCCTGGTTATTACTGTTGCCCTCTTGCAAGTGATCATTCTCTATTAATTGTGCTTAAAAAAGGAATCCAATTGCTTAGGATTCCTCTTTTCACCAATCCAGAAAATAAGAGCTTAAGATTTCATTGTGTCATTGTTGACATATTAAAAAATAACCTGTCAGTTTATCGCTGAGTCTTATAATTAGTAGTGATAACAAAGAAGCAAAATGGTTTTTGATACGCCTCCCAAGAGATTATAAATGTTCTATTCCAAAATATATCTTTTACTATAGATATCCAAGTGCCGGCAACTTAAGGCATGACTCATTTAATATTTTACATGCTTATGAGTGCTAATGAAAGGCCCATGATCTCTCAGAAGGGAGTTAATTTCTACACATTTCTTTAATGCGTAGGCCTAAGACTCAAAGGAAACATTAAGGGTTAATAATACTCAAACCTAAACAACAATTACTTTCTGGAAAAGTGTTCTCCCCACAGAACACAAAGGATAACCTTGAAAAACAATGTTAAACTATTTTTTCTTGAAACAGTGGATTTAATTCTGAAAACAAGCCACTTACTTGCCTTCCAGAGCATCAACGGTATTGATCTTTCACATATAAACCTGAAACACAAAGCTGGTTCTGCCAGCAGTGACATCAGTTGCCAGCATCAAAACTATGAGATCTGCACTGCACTTTTTAGTTAATGTTAAAAAAAAAGGAATTTTTCTGAGAGCTTCCAAAGGCATAACCAATTATGAACTAAGAAAAAGAGAGTGTTACAAGATGACATGGGTGCTCATTCTGGCTCCAAGCACAGCTCAGATGTATTCTTCTTTATTCACTCCATTCACTGAGTCAAGGAGCACGACACTTTTTCTTCTAGTTTGATAGTATTGTTAGTCTCCCCTCTGTACACATGCATGTCCATAAATGCATGTACAGTACAGACACAGAGACAGATGTGCTGTTTCTCTCCACAGAGGACATGCCACCCAGCTGGGGCAGTGCATGGGGTATAAGCCTCCAATTCAGGTAACTGTGGGTCTTCCTCAGCTGTGAAGAGCTGCTCTCTCCCCAAATCTAGTCTTTCATCATGTGATGAAGCCAGGAAGCATGTAAATGTTTAGACTTTTAAGTCCAATAGTGGTAGTTCTAACGGGAGATACTAATTCCAGATTGTCCTGCAAGGTTGGTAGGGACTCTCCTTGGTCCTGCACTGAAGATTGGCCTCTTTCAGTTCTCTTTTCTTCCCCTTCCTCAGGTTAGATAGCTTATAGACATCTTATAACCTCAATTCCATCTTGGCATCCACTTCAGGAGAAATCAACTTGCAATCTATGTGGTCAAATAACCATAAAAATACTGAGAGATAAGAATATACTTTAAAAATAATAGCATGCACAGACCCTGGGTTCAACCCCAGTAACATGGAAATAAAATAAAATAAATACTAAAAATAATAATTAAAAGGTAATTGAGACAAGGAACAACAGCTTGTAAAAACAGAGCAAGAGCAAGGGAGATGAATCTATGCAGATCATATTTAGCATACATGGCAAACACATATGAAGAACATTTGCTAAATGATCTCTCAAAATGCACATGGATACTATTCCAGATAAATACATAATGCAGGAAAAAATCATGGAGTAGGAAATTATGGGGAGAACAGCAATGTAAGACTTCTTAGATGAGACCTTAAAAATAACGGTTGTTTGGATATGGGGGAAATACATCTGATCAGAAGGAAGTTGATGCACTCAAATATACAACACGTAAGTTATCAGTTTAGCCAATGTGTTTAAAATCATGTGTGAGTGCACACCCAATGAATACATCATATACACTAAATTTAAGCATATATTTTTAAATGTACATATATGCTATACATCTCTTCTGCATTCAATTTTCATAGATACTGTGATGTACTGAGAATATAGAAGGCATCACTGTTCTTAGAAAACTATGATGGGAGAAATAAAACAATAACAGCAATAATTGGTGCATTTGAAGTATCCATAGATTGTTATAGCAACAGACATAACCAGCAGTTACAAAGAATTAATTAAGAGAATAAAAGCTTCCTGGAGGAGTCTGTCAGAATTGGAGTTTGGATCATGAATGTATTCCTCTCCCTACCCCTGTGGTACTGGGGACTGAACCTAGGGATATGCTCTACAACTGAACAACATTCTTAGAACTTTCTGAAAAATATCAGTAGACAGGTTCTCACTAAATTGCTGAGGCTGGCCTACAACTTGCCATCCTCCTGCACCGGCCTTGGGGGTGTCTGGGATTGCAGACACCCACCGCCACATGACTGTATTCCTAAGTACTACAGAATGGAATGCTGAGAAATGAGCTTGGACAGGTTATGTTTTATCCAGCTCTCACCTAACCTTTGAAGCAGGAAAGAAAAAAATATTAGTAAATTTTAAAGAACACTGAAATATTGGAGAGATGAACAAGCTGATAAACTGAAGACACAGAAGAGAGGGGGCTGAACCAAGGAGGAGCTAGGGGAGAGGATAATGCTTCGAAAAGAACTAATGTGAGTAATTCCCTTTGAATAATGAGTAATTTTTTTTAAGAGAGAAGGACAGTGAGAGAGAGAGAGATACAGAGACAGAGAGAATCAATTTTTATTGTGTTTTTCACATGGCTTTCATTGCTCCGACATTTAGTTGTGTACATGGGTAGTGGGGTTTGAACCTGTACTTGTGTATGCCAGGCAAGCGCTGTAACCACCAAGCCACCACTCCAGCCCCAATGAGTAATATTTTTAACATAAACTAATTTTGACTATCTTGCAAGCAGTCCCTTTCTGAGCATTTCCACAAATCCACTGGATGGTGGATAAAAGGATGAATGTAAATGCATTTGTCAAGCGGTGAGGGTCTGATGTTTGTGGGAACAGATGTTCTACCAGGAGTAGAGTATGCCATTTAGAAACATAGCTATCTATGCTGATAAAGGAGGATATTCTCAGTTAAGGTTTTGCAAAACTATGTGACTCACTCTTTACATTTGTACTAAGGTTAGTTGGTAATGGAATTAAACTGAGCAAGAAACAGAAAGGGGATTCATCTTGACCCTAATGAATTAAATCACAAATACCTCATCAGTGCAAATACTGTAATTTAAGAGGGAACATGAGGGGAAAAAACCTTAAAATATAAAGCACTACAGGCTCCATAATGTACCACATGCTTCAAGCCATCAAGGTTAAAGTGTAGCTTCTAAATCTGTTACAGTGGCACATGCCTGTTAGCCCAAGGACCAAACAAAATAAGGCAAGAAAATCAAAAGTTCAAGGCTAACTTCAGCAACCTAGAATCTTATCTAAAAATAAAAGATAAAAATAGCTGAGTATGCAGCTCAGTGATCAAGTTCCCTTGGGGGAGGGAGAAAAAGAAGAAAGAAGAAAGAAGAAAGAAGAAAGAAGAA
>PVKS010032471.1:0-22455 GCA_004027875.1 Aplodontia rufa | reverse complement strand
TGAACGTTTGCTTCTTCAGTTTCGAGAGCACGTGTTTTGAGAGTCTGATACCATAGTGTTCACTTTCCTCTTAGTACGGCACCCATTCCTCCAAATAGGTTTTATGCTCCGACTACAATTCTGTAAAGGTTGGGAAGCAAGGGCACAGAGAAGTGGGTCCCCTGACCACTCCACATGGGACTACCTGGCTCTGTGTCGGAAGCTGTGTCCCACTCCTCAGCCACGCCCTGACACATCCTTCAGTTGCCAGCTTCTCCACCCACGGTACTGCTTCACAGTCTCCTTCTCACGCTTCCCTAACATAATCTGAGTGACAGGACACTCGGGGAGGTTTTATAAATACTCTAATTTCTCCAGATTCGCGAACCCTTGCGTAAAGGAACCGTGTGTGGCATGCACCTGCGAGGTGCTGTGGACTGAACAAGCTTGCTAGGTAAGGGCTCTACCACTGAGCTCCACCCCTTCCCAGAGCTTTGCGCAGCTTGTCTATCCTTACATCTTCCAAAGCCCCAACGTTTCCCCTTATTGGTAGTATTTCAGGATTTCTCATAGAAGTTTGCATTCAGTGTTCCTTTCATTCATGATTGCAAAAATTTTTGAGCATGTATGTTACCTCCTATAAAGAAGTCACATCTTTCCAAGGATGCTTCAGGTCATGAATGGAAGGGTGCACTCCGCTACGGGAGCTCGTCACCTTCCCTAGGAACAGAGACTGCGTGTTGCTGTTGAGTAGGGTGTGCTGCCCAGCCGTGCCCGTGCGCTGGTAAAGGAACGAGGAGCAGTCAGCAAGCAGCCAAGCTCCGGCTGCGACCGGTTGACACGGCTGTGCTCGTAATGCCCAGAGCACAGAAGTCCTCAGCAGGGCGGTGGCAACATTTCCACTGAGGCCACAGAGGAGGGAGAGACAGGCCAACAACCTGGAGGTACACTTTGCACCAGAGAGCATTTCCAGATCATCCGGTCAACATGAGATGGTTTCCTCATTCCATCATTTGACCTTAATGTCAATGATGTCCTTGGTGAGACATCACAAGGTCACATGCAAAGTAATCTGGGAGACTGTCTTCGCTCAGTGTGGCCATGTGGCCATGTGAGATTTCTGCTTGCCTTCATACATCCTGGCGCTTCCCACGCTGTTGGATAAAGACAATGGAGAACACTTGGTACTTCAGCAGAGTCTCCTTGTTCTAAGCACACTGCTGAGCATTTAGTGAGTAGAGGTGTACCTTAAGACTCAGCACATTCCAGTGCATTGTACCAGGGTGAGTGTGACCTGAAGGTCCAAGGTGCCACTCCCTCTCCACCTATGTGCTCACCTAATTTCTGGAGGGGCCATGGCTTCTTTTGCCTGTCACTGAAGTCTCCTACAGCAGCATACTCAATGTTTTGTAGAGCTGTGTTTAGAGAACAGTAATTACTGCTCAAGACAAAAGTGGAGAAAGATGTGTGGAATTCTGTCCGTTCGATGCAGCAGATTGTATCTTCTTGCCGAACTTCATGTTTAGATAACGAACTCCAGTGGGTGAGGAACTGAGCAGAAGCTGATCTTTTGCCGCTGCAGGGCCTCTGCTTCCTCAGCTGTCTCCTGGTGGTGTTTCCTTTACCAGCCTCCAGCACCGAGCGCTCAGTATTAAAGCCCCACCTTCCTCCTGGGATGCACCACAGGTAACTACTGAGTTACTCTGGATGAGAACAGAACATCCTAGCCGGTGCCTTCGTAGGGTCTTGCCCAGCTGAGAAGTGTCCCACCAGCTCTGTGCTGTCCCGCTCCATACCCCAACCCACCACCTGTTTCTATGCTAATCTGGAATCATCAACTCAGAAGCACAATTCTTTAGTACTTCCAGCCCCTCACAGCTCATCCACAGCTTCCTGTGACCCTGAGAATAATGCTTCAGGTCCTCATGTGGCTCCAGTTCCATTCCACTAGCCCTTGCTTGCCACCCCCTCCTGCCCTCCCAAGCCCATGCTCCTTCCTGCCTTCCACTGTGGAGATCCTCTGTCCCCTTAGGAGCTTTGCTGATAGAGGTTCTTGTGTCTGAAAGTCTCACCCTCATCCTGTCCACCCCTCCATCTGTGATGGCTTTGGAATCCTTTCATGTCTAATTTAGGCACTGGCCCACTAGACTTCTTTTTTTGAACTGTCTTTGTGTAGTAAGTGGAATGATGGCCTACAACACTGTATACCTCCCAACTCCTGTAACCTGTGAATAAGTTGACCTCAATGGTGTTTTAGTTCATCTTTTTTTACTATAATGAGATGCCTGAGGCAAGTTACCTTACAACTAAGTGTTGGAGCAACAAAGGCTTGTGAAAAACTAAATAAAGTTCTTTCTCTCTCTCACTGTCCCTCTCTCTTTATTAAAAAAAAAATAAAAGACGTTCGTTCAGAGCATGGTGTTGGAGAATGAAAGTCTAAACAGCATGTTAGGCTCTGGTGAGGGTCCCTTGGCTGTGTCACCTTGTGGCAGACGGTGGTGGCAGGAACACATGAATGAGGAAGAGGCCCCGTGACCACGCAGGAAGACCATGGGGCTGGAGGGCCAGGCTTGGGCTTTTATATCAGCAGTCTTGAGAGAGCTGTCTAGGATGCCAGGAGACATTCTTCCTCCCCTCCAAGATGCTTCCTCCAGGGCCCAAGTGCCTCCCACTGTGTCTCAGTTCCTGGCTTGCTTCCAGGAGGGAGGTCCCTCTGCCTCCCACTGGGCCTCCACTCTGCCGGGTCCCTACCTCCCACCTCCACACTGGGGACCACTCCTTCAATACAGAAGCCCTTGGGGACACACTTCACCATATCTAAACCCCAGCCATGGTCAGTGGTGAGTGGGAATTCAGGCTAAATCCAGAGCAGGAAGACCACCTGCATGACTCGGTGGTCCCACTGTGATCACAGGGGTCCTACAGAGTGCAAGAGAGGCAGAAGGGAGCTATGTGGGCTTGGTGCGCTGTGCGAGCCCCGGGCCAAGCCACAGAGCAGACACAGGAACCTGGGGAAGACAAGCGTGAGATTCTCTTCTGGGGCCTGGAAGAAAGATCCCTTGATGTTGGGTCAACCTTCTGGCCTGTGGACCTTAAGCATCAGGTGCACTGCGGTCCCCCACCGGGTGCCAGGTGTATCTCTGCGGAGGCCTGGCACGGTGGCTCTGCCTCCCTCAAGGTCATGAGGCTGCACGCTCTTGCAGTGCTTTTTGTTAAAATTCTTTTTTTCTTTTTCCGTGGCCATGTTGCTCTTCCTAGATATGCATTTTCTATGAGGGTAGAGGCCTTATCTACCCTATTTACCGGGTGCACCTGAGATACTATACACTGCACATGGAAAAATCTGTTGCTGGAACAACACTTGGTACAGCCTAATTTCTTCCATATTAGACAATCTGTTAGCTCACCAAGAAAGTGAAGATCTTGAACTAGGCTGGAGCATGGAACTCCTAAATAAGAAGACAGATCTCCTGGTATGTACGTGCATGGGGCAGGCAGCTCTCACCTGCTGGCTGCCCTTCCTGGGGTTGGGGTTGAATACACAGGTGCATTCTAACCCACGGCCTGGTGGATCCGCGGGTGCCTGTAGCACACCATCAGAGGGCACGTGGATTTCACCTGCTGGCTGCCCTTCCTGGGGTCAGGATTAAATACACAGGTGCATTCTAACCCACGGCCTGGTGGATCGGCGGGTGCCTGTAGCACACCATCAGAGGGCACACTGCCATCACTTTGAAAACAGAACTGCAATTCAGGACAAAGGGGCAGACCTGCTCTGGCATCACCAAGGGACCCTTCTCAGTGGCCTTTGGCAGTGAGGAAGTAGGGTGACCCAACACAGGGAGGGCAGGGGTCGCTCCCACCTTGACTGCTCCTGAGCTTGCAGGTGGTAACAGGTGGAGTTTTGGAGGGTGCACATCAGTCTTCCTGCCCAGACAGGGGCCACATGATGCAGTCTACATGCTCCCATGATGCCAACTCTGGACATCTTTAGGCAAATAACTATGAAAAAGTCATGACAATTCCGAAAAGAAAAATGTGAGCTAGCTAGTGGGCGCACCCGTGAGAGCTACCGATGCGCTGCCTCCGGTTTAAGCAGCAGCCAATTCGGGGTTGGTGGAAACTGCTATAGACAGGCAGGTGGCTCCAGTGTGGGAATTAAAAGGGCACCCGCGAAATCTGTCAGAAGGTGCTTTCAAGATGTAGTGCCAAAGAATTATATGAGAAAGGTCACTCGGAGAAATACGAGTGTCACAAAGTTAAGTACATCTGGGGAAGATCAGATAATAGGAAATATCTTTTCTCAAAGCTGAAATGATAGATTGCAAGAATGGTAAAGTGAAGCACACAGCAGATACGAAGGGAAATCAAGAGGATGGGAAGAAAATAAAATAGAAGGGTAATACAATAGAAGTGAGGCAGTATGAAATCATAAAGGAAACGCTCGGAAACAACAGCGGAACTCATTGAATAAAGTGAAATTTATTCAGAGCATTCAGACAGCAAGACTCAGAAAAATAGCCCATGGAGTGGCATTCCGACTGATTGCAAGAGGCTGTGAAGAATACATTTTTTAAAAATTGTCATATGCTCTCACGGAACACCGTATGAATAATTTAACAGGAACACCAAGATTTACGGAAAGAGTGTTATTGGTGAAATGCTAATGCTGGCCCCTTGGGAATCTGTTTTTAGGTGATGGTTTGGTTCTAACCAACATAATGACTCGTTGTCACCTCCATGGCAAGAATGAAAGAGACAGAGGTAAGAACTTCAGGATCTGGGATGCTGCGTATGACTCCTGGTCTGTCACTCAGAACTGTAGGTCCTGCCCAGCAAGCACCCTGTGTTTCTGCCCTACACTGTGGCGGTGCTAGCTGGGGCTTCCTTGGGATGCACAGTGGCTTTTGCTGCTGCTGCTGATGTCTGCTGTGCATGGGGCAGGTGGGACATCTTCCCCGATAGGCAAAGCACTCTTGGGAGGGGGTGAGATCACTCGGCACCCGTGAGAGGCACACCCTTGTGTCACCTGTGACCTGAAGAGTCACAGAGGCCTTGGCCAGCTGGGGAGGCAACCTTGGGTGACATTCCTACTGCATTGACAATGCCAGCAGGTGCTTAGGGTCATCTGTCACCTAGCTGAAAGCTGCTCACAATCGCCAGAGCAGAAATGCAAGTTCTTTATTGTGTGTCACCAAGGGAAGGCTGAGATAGGACGCTGGGGTCCTGCCTCAATGATTTTATCTTTGCAATCCTTTCAAAATCTTAGTGCTTTCAATCCTGTTAGATAAAGCACAAGGCCTGAGGAGGTGGAGCTCCAGCCCCTGAGGCCCGAGCATGTGGCATATGACATTGGGCCTCTTGATTCATTCTTTCCAACCTTTTGCCCCGAGCTAATCTGTGCTATATCTACTGATGCAAAGATAATTCAATTTATGGAATGTTATGCAAGCACTCGTGGAGCTTTATGGGACTGTTAAAAACCAGCCACTGTTCTCACAGAGGGAAGTAAAGCGATGGAGGAAATTGCTCATCATGTGAAACTGCTGATACTGTACTTTCAAACTGATATGTGGATCAGCCTTGTATTTCTGACCCTTGGACAGTTTCCTATGATGAAACCAGTCTTCTGCCTCTTAAGAATAAAAATAACTCCCGGCATGGTGGTTCATGCCTATGATCCCAGCAACTCCGGATGCTGAGGCAGGGGGATCGCGAGTTCAAAGCCAGCCCCAGCAGCTTAGTAAGGCCCCAAGCAACTTACTGAGACCCTGTTCCAAAATAAAATTTAAAAAGGGCTGGGGATATGTTCAATGGTTAAGCACCTCTGGGTTCAACCCCTGGTACCAAAAAATAAAAAAAAATAAGTGAATAAATAATTAAAAATGAAAAGATGGTTAAAGGCAGATGCAGGCTGCCCAGCTTTTATGAAGACATGCTCTGTAATTAGTAGAGGGCACTATGCTTCCTCCGAACCACGCTCCTCTGACTCCTGAAGGGGCTCTTTGCAGATGCTACTTCTTTTCATTAGTAAAGCTCGAACCGTGTACTTCTTCATCTACCAGAAAAATAAAATGGAATAGAGAAAATGCAATCGGAGATGCAAGTGCTAATGGATGCATTATGTAGGTAAATCCCAGTGAGATCCGTAACTCGCTTCAGGATGGTGCCCCGAGACCGAGGGTCACTTTTGTGATCCTGTGCCACCTTTGGAGTGAGCTGGCGGCTGCTCTCCATGCACTGCTTGCACCATCACGGAAAAGAGCATTTGGATATTTTAGCAGATAAGGAAACCCTGAGAAAATAATTTATGTGTCTTATAATGTCTGCAGTGGGGAAATAATTATCCACAGCTTTTATCACAGATGTGGCCTGCATTGGAAAAGGCAGAAGAAATTCTTTCTCAATTCATAAATCACTGATTTGTTAAATTTAAGATTGCTGTCTCTTTTCCTCTTCATTAAAATAAGTCCATGTGAAAGACAGAGTGCTCCATCTCTGATTCTGTGGAGTGACTGCAGCTTCCCCCGATCTTGCTTCCTGTTGCCACAGGGGAAGCAGGAAGGAGCCAAGCACTCTGTCATTTCCGTCCTCCTTTACGGGCTCTGCGTCTCCATCAAGTGTATTGAGGTCAGCTGTCTGTCACCCTGCCTATGGCCCACTACACCCAGTGTACCATCAACCTGTGGCCACTGGGACGTCCCTCCAGGCTGCAGCCCTCCTTCCTCCTGAGTCTTTCACTGGCAGCTCCCCACCCCAGGCCACTAGACTTGCACCGTGCGTGGCAGGGCTGAGTGCTAAGTGCTACAGTGACTTCTTGGGGTCTTAACTACTGCCCCAGGCCCTCAGAACCAATGTCATCTTGCTCTGATCCCACTGACCTTCTTCCCACGTCCAAGTCCAAGCCCTGTTCCTGGACCACATTGCTGTGCACTGCTGAATCCCACAGGGCTCTTCAAATCCGGGCTTTTGCTCAACATTCCTATCTCTCTAAGCAATGGTTTTACTCTCCCAGGGCCCAAATCCGTTGATTCTGTGACTTAAAGAGAAAAAAACAAGCTCTAGTTTTTTTTTTTTTATTCAGAAATTTATTTGTTGAACAATCAAATAAGCTTCTAATAAAATAATATATTTATATATATTCTGAAAATTAGATTTATCCCCAAGAGCTCCCCCTCCAATTTTAAAATAGATTACATTTTCTTGCATTAAAAATGAATAAAGAAACCTGGATCAGTGTAAATTCTCCTCCCACATTCCCTTCTGTCTGCCTGGGCCTTACTCACACCTCTGCATCCATTAGGTCAACAAGGAGATAGAGTTTTTGAGGGATCTGAGAGTTGGCGCTAGTCAGCTTTTCATTCTTTGAAGAAAAATATCTGAAATAAACAGTGTAGCAGTGGAAAGATTCACATGGCAGGTGGTTTTGGAGGTCTTAGGCCGTGGCTGGTTGCATGGCGGAAAGGAGGAAAGGAGGAAGCTCAGCTCTGGACAGAGGGCATCAGAGGGACAGAAGGGACCAGGACAAGAAATGCCCTTCAGTGGTCTGCTTCCTCCAACCATGCCCTACTCCGACATTTTCCACCACCTCCAGCCAGGACATCAACGGGTCAAAGCATCAAAGAGCTCAGACCCCTGGTGAGACAGTCACCCACCCCACCTTGAAGGTTCTGCTTGGGGGATGAAGTCACGAGTCTGGGGAGATACTTGGAATCCACACCATGGCAAAGTTTCTGCCTTCACCTCCTAGCAAATGCAAGCCGTGTTCATCAACCTTCTTTTTTTTTTCTTTTTTTTTCTTTTCAGGGTTTAGGACCGAACTCGGGGCCTTATGTGTGCTAGGCAAGCGCTCTACCACTGAGCTGAATCCCCAACCCCTCGTCTACCTTCTTATTTAAAAGACAGAATACCATGAACACTATTCTTCATCTCCCTGGTGAAATTGGACAACATATCCTCAGATTTCTAGGTAGGTATATGAAGAGCTTTCTGTTGTGGTTTGAACCCATTTTGAAGTATGCAGTTCAGCCCTGCTGAATATATTCACATTTCAATAGATCTCTAGAACTCGCTCTTGCAGAACTGGAACTCCTTATCCATAGAAAGCATTTAGACTGCCCCGTCCTTCACACGCTGCTTCCCCCATTCTATTTAGTCATTATTAATCCATTTTAGATAGCTTATATATGAGGAATCATAGACAATTTCTTCTTCTGATTGGTTTATTTCACTTAGGATAATATCCTCGTGGTTCGTCCATGTTGTAACACATGACAGCATTCCTTTCTTTTATTGGTGAATAATATTCCACATTCACCATGTTTCCTCATTCATCCTTCCATCCAGACACTTGGGTTTGCATTCATCACTTGATTATTATGAATAATGTCACAATGAATACGGATACAAAATATCTCTCCACATCCCTGCTTTCAGTTCTTTTCCATCCGTATATACCCATAGTGAGACTGCAGGGTCAGACAGGAATCCCATATCATTTTTAAAGGAATCTCCACCTTATGTATGCTCCCACAGAAGCTATGCCAGTTTCCTTTCCCACAAACAGCACAGGAGGATTCCAGTGCCTCCACACCCCTGCAATACCGACTAGCCTTTCTTCTCTCTTTGAAGGTAGCTGTCCTAACTATGGAGAAGTGATTCTCCTTGCGGTTATGACTTGCGTTTCTTTAATGATCGGTGATGTCAAGAGTCTTTCGCTATGACAAGTTTTGGAGAAGCGTGTTTACACGTCTGCTGCCCGTTTTCTCACTCGGGTTGTTTGGCTTTGTTGTAGAGTTGTGAGCGTTCAAGACCTTTCCTCCTACGCATGCGGCTCGGGCAATCTTGCCCTGGTTGCTGGCTGCTTTCTCACGCTGGTTGCTCTGCCAATGCACAGACTTTTGGGGCCATACCACTGCCTATTTGGAATTTTCTGCCTATGTCTTTGGTGACATAAAAGAAGTCATTGTCAACCCCAGCATCATGCGACTTTTCTCCTGTTTTCTTCCAGGAGTTTTATAGTTCAAGGCCGTATATTTTGAAACCAGGAAGTATGCCCACTCTAGATTTGCTCTTCTTTTCCAAGATTGTTTGGCTAGCTGGAAGTCCTTGAGATTCTATAAAAGTTCAGGGATTATTTTTTTATTTCTGGAAAAGGAAATGCCCTTGAGATTTTGTACATATGTATGTATGTATTTATTTATTTATTATTTACAAGAGTCAGAGAGAGACAGAGTCAATCTTATTATTTATTTTCATCAGGCCCTTGTTTTTCTGACTTTGTTGCATACATGGTGCTGGGGTTCAAACCCAGGTCCTCCCGCATGCCAGGCAAGCACTCCGACTGCTGAGCAGCCGCTCCAGCCCTACCCTGGGGATTTTGATGCGCACTGCCCTGCAGCTGCCACCTGCAGGGGTGGTGTGAGCGTTTTAACAACACCATCGTGGAGACCAGAAATGCATGCTCTTTCCCGTTCATGTGTTTGCAGGCAGCCTTTCCTGATGTGGTGTTGTGCCATGGGCTGGGGTTCATAGATGCAGCCAGTGATGGAATCAGCCCACACTCTACCACTGACTGTCTGAACAGGTTCAGCCTTGCTCAAGGGTCTTCGGCACATAACCACATGTGTGCGTGGCTTTAGGTGTTATGCATGGATGTGTCCATGATGAATTCTGAGAAGTGGGACTGCTGAATCAGACCCCGTGGGCTTTGGTGCCTCTGATAGATAACGCCAGTGTCCTCTGCTGAGGTTGCAATAGCCACAGAGGTAGGAGTGCCTTTGTCTCCACTACTTTACAAGTGAGTGGGTCACAGATGACCAGTTCCCGCAGCTCCATGAGCTGAGAGCCCTTGCGCAGTTCTAACACCCGCATTTCCCTCCCTGGGAAACCTCTGCCCATCTGTCCTTCCAGACCGCGGAGGCTTGCTTTCCCCTGGTGGCTCTACCTGCCTCCTAGGCTCTTCCGCCTTTGCTGGTTCACTCAGAAGATTTGGGATTTAGCAGTAAGATTTGGTCAGTCTTTCTTTTAGGGTTTCTCAATTTTGGTCAGGCTTTCATTTCTCCAAGTTATAAAGAAATCTATCCATGTGGCCAGGCCCTTTGCAGTTATATAGAGGGTTCCCTTTTGTAGTTAAGTGATTCAAGCCCTGGAATTTTCCTGAGGTGTGGGGTTAAGAATGGTCCACATTCCACAAATCACCTGGCGCTGCAGATTGAGAGGCCCGACTGGACCTTCTCCGTCCACGCCCCTGTGCGTTTCAGGTTGCTTACTTGGCTTAGCTCTCCATGCACCAATACCACACCCTTTTAATAGGGAGCCTTTTACCTTGTGTTTTAAGATCTGATAGGACTGTTTACCTGCACGGAGTTTCCCCTGGGATTATTGCTCCAACCTATCTTCCGAGTGAGCCTTGGGATGAACCGGTCTTGCTCCTTCTGAAACATCCCTGGGCATGCACTGGTGCCTCCTGTGACATCTGTGAGCCCCCTGTGGCCGTTGACTGACCTGCAGCTCGGAGTTCTCCCGTCCTGAGCTCTGTGGTCTGCATTCTGTGTTCCTGAGGAGTGCTTGAACGATCACCTAAGTCGACGTTGCTTCTTTCCTCTTAAATTTATTCCTCGTTACTCCGTGTTGGGTATAGTGTCCTCAGTGGGAGCTGTTCATGTGTCTTGATCAACTCTACATCGCACGATTTCTAAATTGTAATATTGTTCCCAGTAGTTTCAGTTGATTCCCTTATTCTTTTCAGGAAACTGGATTATTACATAGTAATAGATTTGATTCTTCTTTCCAAAATTTTGCCCTCTGTTTTTCTACTAGGTAATTGCAGTGGCCATGTTAAGTGATATTGACAAGAGAGAGGAAAATTAATGACTTCTCACACGAATGTATCAGCTATCTCACTCATAAAGATTAGTGCAAAATCCTAAGTGAGGCTGAGCAAAGTCGGAGAGAACTTTAGAAATGTAATCATTTAGTTCCAGATGCAAGGATCATTGATTTTTGGGAAATATATCGATCTTAGCCATAACATTAAAAGATCTAAAGAAAAAAATTTACGCTCATCTCCATAGATGTTGACAGGCACTTGGAAATATTCAACAACCATTCATGATTTTAGAAAAATTAATAAATGAAGAACAGATGGCCATTTCCTAATTGATAAAATGTGTCCACCTGAGTGGACAAGTCAGCTTAGCCTCAACAGTGAGGGACAGCAGTGCCGCATCTGAAGCTTTGTTTATGTCCTGTTCCAAGGGCGCTGTTTCTTTTCCAAGACAGAAAGAGAGAATCAATTTTATTTATTTTTTCATCTGGCCTTTGTTTCTCCAACACTTAGTTGCGTATGTGGTGCTGGGGTTCAAATCCATGTCTTCACACATGCCAGGCAAGGGTGCCAAGTGCTGAGCCACCACTCCAGCTCCTGTACGGCCACTCTTAAGGCATGTTTCATGGTCACGCAGGAAGAAGGTGTCCTGTCTACTTTTAGGATACAGCACGGGTTCTGATAGGTAACTTCCTTACTCATCCTATCAGCAGGAGTCGTACACCCACCACTGAAGACCTGGTCTGTGGTCGGGGAGGGGAACAGATGAGGTGACCCTGCTCAGGGGCGTCTTGTCCTTGCTGTGGCTCTGTACCTCACTAGGTGGCCACCCCTCCGTTTCAGGCACAAACGTTCATAAATGCCACTCCTCGATTGGCAACAACTCACGTGTATCGTATCTTGCTTTTTCTAATTGGCCAGTTTTACCTAAATCACTGCCTGTCTTGTCTGACAGTGGGATGGCTCCCCTGGTCTTCTTTTCCTCTTTTCATAACATACTTTTTGTTTTCATTCCGTGCTGCAATCCTAACAGAGTCGTGCGTGTTCTACTAAACAGCATCAACTGGGTCTTTACTTTGTGTATTTTGAATGTCTTATTTAGATTTATTAAAATAAGGACTGCGCTTGGGCACAGCTTTGGAACATTACTGTAGTGAGTTCTATGTTGAGAGACAGCCTGCTTTTCACTGATCACGAGAAGACTGGCTATGCTGTTCTAGTGCGTCCTTTGCTACTGTAGCTTTGTGCAATTTCATTCACCCTTAGCGACTTAGGCAGTGTCTGTCCGTCCCTCCCTGGGCACCAGGCCCAGGTTACCAGGTTCTCTTCCTCCCTGCTCTCTCTGGCGCCCGGCTCCTTAGCGTTGCTGTTGCTGTGTTAAGTGCCTCCGTGGGCCCCTTAGCGTTCCCCCAGGGCAAGCTCATCTCAGCAGGAAGCAGGTTTCTTTCTCCTGCAGTCTCAGTTCCACACCCTCCAGCTTCTCATGAATTTTGAGGTTTCATTTCCTTTGTCTTTGCTAGATTGGCAGAAGTACTCCATCTGGTCACTTCCTTCTGTGGAGCCTGAGAAAAAGATCCAATCCCTTAGCTTGTGTGTGCTCCACATAATAATTTTGCCAGGGTCGAGTTCAATTTTTAGGTTGATTTTTCCTGGCCCCAAAATGTGACCTTTCAAAATGTAGCTTTGCAACTTAGAGAATGGTCATAGGTATAGGAAGCTGTCTCTCTCCAAGGCGGAGCAAAGGAGAACTCATATGGATTCTAGAAACTCTCTTTTGGCTCCAAAGAGAATTTTCTGTTCTTTACTTTTGTTTTGGTCTGAGACTTTTAGAAACTCCAATTACGCATGTGTTGTATGACCACGTGGCTGATGGTTTCAACAAAAATGCCCACAGGGTTTTAGGCTTTTTTAAAAATCTACAAATCAATTTGTGAGAATTGACAAGAACATTTAAATTTCAACGTAAAAACACCACATTTTTATGTAAAATATTCTTTAAGAATTTGGATCTTTGGATAAAAGAATTTTCAGAGCATATCCATGAAGAGCTAATCTAATCACAGGAGTCCTTAAAAATCAAACTTCTTTCAGGTATAAGAAAAAAATGATAAGCAAGTTAGGAAGGCACTTGGCTGGTTGTTGGTCACTTTGGACTCAGAAGGAGGGCACAGGTTGAGGAATGTGGCCCTAGAAAAGTGGGAACAGCCTTCCAAACACTGCCAGCAAGGAAAGGGGATCCTGGTCGTGGATCAGCCGGCCAACGGCAGAGGCCGACGGTGCACCCTGCCTGTGACACCAGGCCGAGGCGCAGCCCTGCGGACACCCTGGGTCTGGCTCAGTGACACTGGCGCTGTACTTCTGACCCACAGACCTGTAAGTAGTGAATGTCCGTTGCTTTAAGCCAACGAGTTTGTGACAATGTGCTGCGAGGGCAATAGAAAGTTAATACAGATGATGACCAGGAGTGGGGAGACACCAGACCCTCGCTTCATCCTCAGCCTGAGGGGAAGGTGTTCGGCCCTCCAGCACCAGGAATGGTGGCCACCAGAAATGGGTACTCCTTCCTGCATGCCAGGCAAGCGCCATAACTGCTGAACCACCTCTCCAGCCCTATTCTCTCTCTCTCCCTCTCTCTCTCTCTCTCTCTTTTTTTTTTTTAAGAGAAAGGGTCAGTGAGAGAGAGAAAAAATGAGAATCAATTTTGTTTAGTTTTTCATGTGGCTTTCATTGCTCCAACACTGTGTTGTGTACGTGGTGCTGGGGTTTGAACTCGCAACCTCGTGCATGCCAGGCAAACGCAGTAACCGCTGAGCCTCTGCTCCAGACCCCCTATTCTCCATTTTTAATATAACAATTTTTTCCTGCGTCTGTCAGAACAGTCACATGATGTGGCTTTTCTCCTTACTCTAGCATGTGAATATAATGAACTACTTGGAATACTTTACAAATGCTGACATAGACTTACACCCTTTCATTTATTATCCTGTATACATATATTTCTATATTTAGAGAGAGAGAGAAGGAGAGAATCAATTATTTTATTTATTTTTTCACGTGGCTTTTGTTTCCCTGACACTTAGTTATATATGTGGTGCTGCGGTTTGAACCCAGGTCCTCACGTGTGCCAGGCAAGCGCTCTAATTGCTGAACCACCTCTCCAGCCCCATTAGATCCTGTTCCTATATTGCTTGATTTGATCTGCTTATATTTGGTTAAATGCTTTGTGGCTCTGTTAATGAGTTTTATTAATCCATGTCTTTTTTCTTATAATAACTTTGTCTAGTTTTGATATTATTTTGATAATATTGGACTCATAAAACGAGTTTATTCCAATTTATACTTTCTGTAAGAGGCTGTGGAGAATCGCCTGATTTTATCTGATTGCATTTTGTTAAATATGTTCTGGAAGAGGCTGTGTAGAGTTGATATTACTTCTTCATCAAATTTTTAAGAAAATTTGCTTAAGAAAGTTACCTGGGTCTAGGACTGTGTTTAAACCAAGATTTTTAATTTCTTTAATAGAATTATACTCTTCAGGTACTTGACTGCTTCTTAAGGGAGATCTGAAAGTTTGGCTCATTCCATAAATCTCTCTGTTCAATGTGTCTATTTTGCATATCATTATTAGTACTTTTCCATTATTCTTTAGACATCTGCATAATCTCTAGTGATGACCTTATTTCTTGGATTACTAATTTATCTTTTTTATTCTTCCTTGTCAGTCTGGCTTAAGGGTGATGAATTGAGTGGATCTTTTTATTATGATTTTTATCACTGCATTGGAATCATACCTAACGGTGGGATAACTGTGACATACTCATGCATGTTAATAACACCTTTTGCTCCATTTCATTCCCTAGTACTTGTGAAAAAAATCTGCTTTTGCTGGGCACAGCGGTGCACGCCTATAATCCCAGTGACTTGGAAGGCTGAGGCAGGAGGATTGCAACTTGAAGGCTAGTGAGACCATATCTCAAAATAAAAAAGCAAAATGGGCTGGGGGTGTGCTCAATGTAAAGCATCCCTGGGTTCAAACCCCAGTGCCAAACAGTAAGAAGAGGAAGAATCTACTTCTTTTTCCTGTTCTTAATTATATCAATGTCTGCTGTAATATATTTTATTTCCTTCTTCACACTTAATTTACATTTAACTTTCTTTTATTCTCTATTTTTAATATAACAACTTTAGCAATTTATTTGAGGCCTATTTATTTATTCATTTATTTTTAGAAGGATACCGGAGATTGAACCCAGAAGTGCTTAAACACTGACCCACTTCCCCAGCTCATTTTTATCTTTAATTTTGAGATAGGGCCTCGCTAAGTTGCTGTGGCTGACCTTGAACTAGCCATCGTCCCACCCCAGCCTCTGGAGCCACTGGAATTACAGGCTTGCACTTGGGAAGTGGCTGGGCCTTTATTGTTTTTAATTTAAGTCTTTAGTGCTATGCATTTTCCTCAGTGCATTGCTTTATCTGCATTTCATTCATTTTTATATAACGTATTTCCTCTGTAGTTCATTACAAAATATTTCCATTTTTTCCATGAGATTGCTTCTTCTGTGCATAAGCTATTCAGAAGCATATGATTTCATTTCCATTCTTGGGGCTTCCTGCAGATATCAGATATTGTTTTCTTATTTAATTTATTGTAGTCAAGAATGTACTGTGTGCTTTCAACACTTTAAATTTTTTTCAGTCTTAAGGATTTATTTTTTTAGATAGCTGCCTAGCTATCTCAATGCTATTTGGTGGACAATCTTATTTTTACCAGTAATTAAAGATGTCAGGATTATCATATGCATTGATCTCATATATTATTGAACCACACAAATAAAAATATATAACATTTAATGGAACACGGCAGAAAATATATTTAATTTCCTTCTTAGCTTTTTCTTGTGAACTACATTCCAAAGAAAATCAATTATGGGCACAAAATCATAAAAAAAAAGTGTGATCAAAAGTTTTTCCATGTCCTTCTGAATCAAGCTGAAGAATTCTTGAGAGATTGAGTCATATCCTCCTAGATAATTATTTTTTGCCAAATTTACTTGTCTAACGCACCTTTAGGTATTCTGGGTTCTTTCACACAGTGTGAAGTAAGAACTTTTCACATAATTAAATGAGGGTATTGTTTTTGATCTTGACTTCACTTGCAGAGTTCTGTGTGTCAAGATCACGAAGATTCTGTTGATTTATGACTGCACCTGCTTCTCAGCTCTGTGCTACGCTCAGAAAGAATGTTCAAGTAAAAGTTAAGGCCAAGGACAAAGGTGAATTTTTTTTCAAAAATTTCTAATCATTTACTTTAAAAGTACTTGACGAGGGTGATACACAAAAAGCAGAAGAATACCTCACCTGCCCCGGGGGCACAGTCACACAGAGGCAGACATGCAAATCAGAGAGCAGGTGACATTCAGAGAACCCTGCCAGAAGTGTCTCTGTCTGTCCCTGCATCACCTCTCTCTGTGTCTCTCTCTATTTATACACAGAGGCACAAAGCAAGCGTCTGAAGTCAACTCTCTCTGTGAAAGAATGAGGGAAAGCTTTGCAGACAAAGTGCTTTCAAATGTGTAAGTTGCTCAGGGGTGCTTGGCAAGGTACCTTAAGAGAGAAACCCAGCTCCTGCCCCAGTGCAGAGAAGAGAGAGCAGCCCAACATCAGGGTACTGTCTTGAAAGGCTGCCTCTGCAGAGCAGGTGAGTGAAGGAGGAAGCCTTTGCTGGGAGACTGTCCCTCTCCAGCAGCCCCCATAGAGGCACTGTCCATTCCAACAACTCCATGAGCATGAAGGGGACCCTACCCAGATGCTGGCAGCCTTTCTCAGTAGATCTCTGGGAATAAAGAGGTCCTTCCGGGTGTAGAGGGCTGCAGGGGCTTTGGTTGTTCTGTTGTTTATTTAAGGAGTGCTTCCCACAGCTTTTTCTGACCTTGGCATACATTTTTAATACGTAAATATACGTACCTAGATGCATGCACATAATCTTTTTTTTTTTTAATTCAGGAAAGCATCTTTGCTCCTAGACTGACAGCTCCTTCTGGAATATCTGCTCATTGATGATCAGGATCCTTTATTTATGGCAGAAACATTTTCTGGGCATTCCTTAAGGCAGGACTATCTTGCATCTTTGCAAACTGCCCAGGGCAGAGTATTCTGGTGCTATCTGTTAATACCAGAAGGTTCTGCATTACATATTTTATGTTAAGATGCAAAACAGTGTCACCTAGGGGCCTCAGATCTTTGAGGAGAAACGGTATTTTTGTAATGAGTGTGTCCTTTTCCTTCATCAAGTCACTTTTTGAAGCAGGAAGAAATGTTAATTTTTTGACCCTTCCTCCGCAGTGATGTTAGGAGAAATTTTCCATATGGATTTATTGAGTGTAGTTAAGGTGAAAGATGCGCATGAGTTAAATGCTAAGAAAGCGGAAGCCGGGCTGCGCGAGTCTATGTAATTAATATCCGACCACGTCTCAGAGGGCACGGGTCCGTTTCGTCTGTTACTGTGACTGAACTGGGCGCGTCAGGGGCCAGCCTCCAGTCTGGGTGCAGCTGTTCCTAGAATCTTCCTCCTGCTCCCAGCGAGGTGATGAGGAGACACAGCAGACTGTGCTTCCCACACAAAGCCACCACCAACCAAGCACAGCACAGTCACCGCTTCCCAGCTTCGTTCTAAATGTAATGCCACCTGTGCAGAGAATGATATTATGGGGTAGGGGCACCGTAAGGAAGCCACAAATGACAGCTAGCTGCGACTGTCAATCTGCACGTTTAATGAGAATCCCTGCCCAATTTAGCGAGTGCTGGAGCTCCACCTTGGCATCATTTTAAACAGAACTTGCACCTAGCGCTGGCAGTGTCAGCTTCCGGCCTCCGTCACGGCAGCTGGATGCACCCCTGATGGAAGGCGCTTTCCTTGTGAACTGTTAAGCATATATAAGCAATCACTACTAATTTACTCAGACAGAGAGACAGGAGGGGGGTGTGTGCGCAGAGAGAGAGTGTGTGAGTGGGTTGTCAAAGCAGGAAGCGTTTTAATCAGGACTGGAAATGCCCCATGTGTGTCTTAGCACAGGAGCAAAAGCAAGGGGAGAGAGAGAGAAAAAGGTCACAGGTGCAGGGGACATGGTGGCCTAATTTGGTCACAGTTGAAGGTGAAGCTGCCCACTGCCCCCCACAGGTGGGTGCGAGGTCCTCCTGGTCACGTCTACACTGCCTGCTCCCCTGCCAGGTGCTCAATGCCTGCAGAGTTGCCGGAGGGTATATGACCCCAGATTCTCTCACTCCGCCCCTAACGTCCGTGGACGCTGTTTTGTTTTAACCTTATGGATCTTGGCTGCTCTTTTCCCTTCGTCGTGTGAAGCAAACCCAGGGGCTCAGTCCATGCACAGCTCCTGTGGGTTGATCCTTACCTGGAGCCAGGTGAAAAGGGGCCAAACGGTTTTCATCTCAATTGTTACCAAAAGGAAGAGAGAAATCTGCCCCAACCCTGTGGGGTCCAACCCGTCCAACACGAAGGGCACCAGGGAAGGACGCCACCTTCAGTGCAGACCGCTTCTCCCCACCACCACTCTCCTCCTCCGGCTGCATTTTGCCCTTGGCTTTTGTCTGCTGTTTTGCTCTTGGGAGACATCAGGGTTTTCTCTGTGGGCTCCAGGCCTCAGTTGGGGAAGTTGGAGAATCCGGGTGGGGTGTAGTCCAGACGGTCAATACAGTGAATGGACCTGGACCTTGGACAACACTGCTCCGAGGGCAGGTGGCGCTGATTACTAGACTCAGCCACACTCAAACAGTGCAGCCTGCAGGGAGATGGCAGTAAACACGCAGAAGGTCAAATACCTCCCCATGCAAAACTTGCTGCAGGCCCCACTTGTCCCCGTCAACAGGGCTGGCTGCGTGTGACTGTGCTGCCACCTGCTGCTGCAGCAGGTTGATGGTGCGGGCTCTGCTCTGTGCCCTCCCTCCAGTGGGGCTGGAGAGCAGGTCTTTGTTCAAGTCAGCCTTGCAGCAGAGCCTGCAGGGGCCAGGAGCCAGGTATTGGCGGGGGGCAGTGTTTGAGCAGAACCCTGCGCACCCCAGTTACATCACTTCAGGGAAAACCAGGCACGGAGAGAATGCGGCGCGTTCACAGGTGCTGCAGGGCTGAGCTGCATGCTGGCCACTGCCCACAGGAAAGACCTACTGCACGTCAGCTCCTTGGGCCGCATTCCCTGCAGTCTCCACTCTTGACAATGAACAATTGAGCCAAGTGGTAGAAGCTGAGTGCAGTCGCATTGTCTTCTCATCAAGATGGAAGAGGACCTTGACTTTGCTCTGGCCTTCTGGGAATTGAGGCAAACTGGCCATAAACAAGGAGAAACCATGTAATTGTGTCATCTGTCAAAATGCATGACAGGAGCGTGCGCATGTGCAGATGGAATTCAACAGCCTCCCCAGGTACAATAACGTGTCACGTCATCTTCACTAACCTCTCCTGAAGTGCAAATGTGTCTTCTCCCACAGCTCCGCCCGGTGACTTTCCCAGCCATCCCTTCACTTCCTGCTGTCCTCACCTTGCTTGGAAGGTGTGGTTGCCACCAACAAAGTCGCACAGTCCTGATAGGTAGTCATCTTCAGTTTCTCCCTGACTTTTTAGAATCATGTTTAGGAAAGTGGTTCTCAAATATTTTGTTTACCACTGCATTTAGAGTTCCAACCATGTCTCAGCTGAGTACAGAAAAAGCAGCATTGAAGAAGGGCATTTGAATAATCTCATTTCACCAGTTTAGAAGCAGCCTAAGCCTCACTAAAGGGTGATTTTTTTCTCTATTCTCAGAGAGAAAAATGCTCTGAGTGGACCAGTGGAGAAGAGGTAGGCAGGGGTTAATTGGGATCCAGCAATGAGCAAGGAGTGGGGCCTTTCTGGAAACCACAGCACAGGCAGGAGGGAGGGTTACTGAGGTCTGAAGAAATGGCATTAGTTCCCAGAAAAGTAGACAAAAACCAGAGCAGGTATCTGTAGCAAGTTTTGTGGCATTAGCTAGGAAGAATAATGCTCACCATAAACCAGGTAAGCCCGTGCTGGAATCTTCCACAGGATGGGAAGGACAGGCGCTGTCAGCTTGAGGCCTCCCCAGCCCTTCCAGGGAAGGAAAGCATTTCCTGCAAAGCTGATTCCTGATTGAAATGAGTGTTCTGACATGGATTCCTTAAATATGAACCCTTGTACAGGAGGACGTTTGATACTAATCCAGAGATCTCAAACTCCTTCTTTTGAGCCAAGAGTTGGTTACTTTAAAGAGATGTTAGGAGGGATGGTTTTGTGGATGGTTCCTCTTTAACTTCATGAAGTATATGTGCGCTCTGTTCTTCACTCTCATACCTGCATTGTGCGAGTGGTTTCGATTTTGATAGGCATATCAAATATCAGGAATTCCCCGAAAGCACACGATCTCACAGTCTGGGTTACGATACAACCTCTCAACTCTCAGCTGCAGACTCCAGTCTTCTAAAAACGTGACATCCCCCTCCACGGTCACACACTGGATTTTGCACACTGCTAACCCAGTATCTAAGTATAAAACGCATGAAATCTAATGCAGCTATAATCATGTCCAAGGCTTTAAGCTGCAAATAGAATCCCTGCCAATGCCACAGTCAAACAAGTGCTTTCCTGCCTACGGTGAGGAAATGGGACACCAGATATGTGGTGGGCACTGATGGGCAAATGAGTCTGCACCTGACCCTGCCCACGGGAGGGAGTCTAAACAGATGGAAAAGGTAGACCACTTTGGAAGAAATATCACAGTAGAGTATTGCACAGCACTGTGAACGTTTGCTTGCTGAACACAGAGGAGATCGCTCACCTGGTGTGGCATTTCAGTAGGTAAATACGGGTTTCTATAGATATTTATGCCCGGGGTCAGACTGCCGGAGAGTTGCCCTCCATAATCAAGTGCTGCAGTGAGGGCAGAGACAGGAAAATGACAGGGATCTCAGCTCAGCCCTCAATGACCTGGCACACTCACAGCTGAGTCCCACATCGGGTTCAGTGTGCCTGGATTCCAAGGCAGGACACCATTCACACTCTCACACGATAGGACCTATCCAAGTCACATATTCATGTGCAAAGTGTTTCTTTTGCAATGTAAATATACAATGTTGATTCATTTTAGCTTAGACTAGTGTTCTGTGATAGATCTTCTCCCAAGTCTTCCAGCGATGTATTTATTACTTTATGAATCACAGTCTGACAGGAGAGTTTCCCCATCTTATCTGATCAAATAATGTTTTCTTCTATTCATCTCTTTTCACTTTCTCCTAAGTTTTCACACTAAGGCTCGGCCTTTCACTGTGTTCCGGAATTGTTTCCCTCTGAGCTCTTCTTCCAACAGACCTTCTTAGAATTCCCTGAAAGCATTACAGAAGACAGACAAAATGCATTTCGCTATTATCTACAATTCTTTTTATTCTTTCTCATAAATCAGTCCTCCTGGCTCCTTTATCATTCTAGCTTCTCTTCTTTGGGATTTCAAGTTTGTTGACATCATTTTGATAATGAAGTGCGCCAACTCTGCGTGGGTCTGTTTGTGTGATAGACACCAGGATCAGCTGACACAGAAACCAGGTGGAGCTCCCTGAGGTCACACGTGTGCGCTCACATGGGCGTGCGCACACACACGCACGCACGCATGCACAGGCAGTCCAATTAATTTAAAGAGCTGTCTGGTTTTAACTCTCAGCACACACAGAGGCCCTGCGCTGCGGCTTCATGCCAGAGGGCTTCCACATAAACCTTGCTTGACTTGGAAATCAAAGCGGGGTGAGAGAGTTCAGCCTTCCCATGCTGAGCCAAGAGCTAACCCAGAGACACGGCTAGACTCACAGGGCTGGAACCAGCTTTATCTAGCTAAGAGCAGCCTTTGACAGCACAGGACAGCATGCTGTTTCCTTGCGTCCCTGTCCTTAGAAGTGTCACGGTGAAGGCATTAATGATTTTAATCTGTGCACTAATGGATTTAATAAAGATGTGGAATCAAAGTGAAAAAGTATTAGGCTTTTCTGCCCCGCATCCCAGGAGGGCAAAGCACAAGATTGAAACTGTTATTAATGGCAAAATTTCTGAACTTTGCCATCTGTGTTTGGGTCTCTTCTCTCATCTGCATCTGCAGGCACACAGTCCCCTTCAGGGGACTTCTTCTTCTTCTCTTCTTCCCAAAACATAGGCCATCGGATCTTCTAACCCCTCACATTGTCTAATCCCTGTGGCACCTCTGGCCCGTGAAGTGTTCAGGGAACATCCGGCTAAGTTTGGCTGCAATGTCTCCTGTGAGCTCACCTCAAGAGAAAAAGACACTTTGAGTGTGAATACAACTGAGCATCACAGATAGGCCAGAATTCTCATTAGTGCCAACCCACAGAACAACTCTCCCCTGCAATTCGACACTTCTGAAATGCACCAAGAATTACAATGCCCTGTAGTAAGTCTGCTTAATTGCATTCAGCCAATATTTATTTTGTGCCCACTGTGTGTGACACGTTGAACTACAGAGTATAAAACTTGGTAATTTCAGTCCCTGAACTAAATAATCTTGCACTCTCCTGGGAGGATGAGAGCACAACAAGTATGCAAATAACAGCTGGAATAGCACGGGCAGAGGAGATGAGAAATC